>PVIH01002784.1:0-177872 GCA_004025045.1 Sigmodon hispidus | reverse complement strand
AGGTTGTAGTTTTCCCTCTAATACTCTCTGTAGTGCTGGATTGGTAGATAGATATTCTTTTAGTCTGACTTTGTCCTGAAATACCTTGTTTACTCCATCTATGGTGATTGATAATTTTGCAGGGTATAGTATTCTAGTTTGGCAGCCATGCTGTTTTAGCGTCTGTATAACTTCTGACCAAGCCCTTCTAGCTTTCATCGTTTCCATTGAATAGTCAGGCGTTATTCTGATATGTCTGCCTTTATATGTGAGTTGGCCCTTTTCTTTTGCAGCTCTTAAAATTTTTTCTTTGTTCTGTATGTTTTGTGGCTTGATTATAATGTGGCACGCTGACTTTTTTTTGGGATCATATCTATTTGGTGTTTTGTAAGCTTCTTGTATCTTTATAGGCATTTCCTTCTTCAGGTTAGGAAAGTTTTCTTCTATGATTTTATTGAAAACATTATCTGTGTCTTTGAGCTGGTATTCTTCTCCTTCTTCTATTCCTATTATTCTCAAATTAGGTCTTTTCATGGTGTCCCAGATGTCCTGAACATTTTGAGTTATGGCTTTTTTAGTTTTACTATTTTCTTTGACTGATATATCTATTTGTGCTACTGAGTCTTCCACTTCAGAGATTCTATGTTCCATCTCTTGAACTCTGTTTGTTATGCTTGTATCTGTGGTTCCAGCTTTTTTCTTCAGGTTTTCTATTTCCATCTTTGCTTCATTTTGTGCCTTCTTTATTGCTTCTATTTCAGCTTTTAGTTCCTGGCATGTTTCTTTCATAGATTTGTTCATCTCTTCCAATTTTTTGTTTGTATTTTCTTCTATTTCTTTAAGGTTTTTTTTCATATCTTCTTTTAGAGTTTCGATGATCATCAAAAAGGAATTTTTGGTGTTGCTTCCTTCTGTTTCCTCTTCATTGCTCAGTTCAGGTCTTGTATTTGTAAGATCGCCACTCTCTTCTGGAGTTACCATGTTGTCCTTTGTAGTATTATGTAATTTTTTGCACTGACGTTTGCCCATGGCTTCAGTGGTTCACGATTAGATGGGTCCTGGTCAGTTGTGGCACTTGGGTTTGTGTGCCTCCTGTCACCTCTCTGGTTAGGGTCTGATTCTGTCTTTCAGAGACCCCTGCAGTTGTTGGTTTGCTCAGTTCGAGGTCGTGGTGGGTAGCTGTGCAAATTCCCTCAGCAGGAGCTGTGGGTATGGTGACGGGTAGAGTTTGCCTGCCCTTGCTCCAGAGTTCGCTGGGACTCTGCAGACAGCACTTGGTCCCAGGAGGGGAACCGGAAGCAATGGTAGCTCAACTCTCTCTCCCAGGCTGGGATATAGGCGCTGAGGCCTGGTGACCCCTCCTCACTTCTGGGCAGGGTCTGAATCTGCCCTTCAGAGACCCTTGTAGTTGGGTCTCTCAGCTCAGTTCGAAGTCGTGGTGGGAGCCCTGCAAATTCCCTCAGCAGGAGCTGTGGGTGTGGTCAGGGGCAGAGTTTATCCGCCCCTACTCCAGAGTGCGCTGGGACTCTGCAGACAGCACTTGGTCCTGGGAGCGGAACCGAAAGCAATGGGAGGAGTTTGTTTTCTTTATGGCAAAAGCTAGTCATGTGGGCAAAGAAACTACCCTTGCCTCAATTCCTGACAGTCCAAACTAGACTAGCAGGATGCAAGAAAAGCAACTGCCAAATATTGCCAAGATAAGGTAGGACAGTCCTTCAAAATTCTCTGCTTCACAGGAATGTCTGTCAGATATTCTAGGCCAGTATGCCAGAGTTGGATACCTCAACACTGCAGAAAAACTTTGGCTGATTGTCCAAGCAGCTTGAGGTTCTTGTTAGTTGTCAACATGTTACTCTTCTGGGGTTTTTGGTGGAGTTGAAGACTAAATAGTTATAGTTACAGTTTTCCTTAGTTGTAATAGAAGCAAATTAGATATAAAACTTTAGACTCATCAAGATAAGGCAAGTATGTTCTCTAATTTTGTCAAATACAAATGGATTAGATAATGTTACAGCAAATTTTACTTAATAACTGCTTTTGTTGTATATAATCTTACTATGTTAAAGTTAAAACCTTCCTTTTTAATTAGATAAAAGGGGAAAATGCTGTGGAATAATCCTCTTATAATTGTAAAAAATTGTCACTCTAATTGGTCTAATAAAGTGCTGATTGGCCAGTAGCCAGACTGGAAGTATAGGCAGGGTGACTAAACTAAGAATGCTAGGAAGGGGAAGGGCAAAATCAGGAATCATCAGCCAGATACAGAAGAAGCTAGATGAGAATGCCTTATGGAGAAAAGCCATGTGGCTGAACACAGATAAAAATTATGGGTTAATTTAAGTGTAAGAGCTAGTTAGCAATAAGCCTGAGCTCCTGGTTCAGCACTTATAATTCATAATCAGTCTCTGAGTTGGTTATTTTTGACTATGTGGTTGGGACAGGAAATGTCAGTTTACAATACTCTATTATCATCATGGAGCAACATGGCTGCATGCTCACAGATATGGTGCTTGGTACTCAAAAAGGCACTGAGAGTTCTTCATTCTAACCTGCAAGCATCAGGAAGTGAACTGTGTACCACACTGAGTGTAGCTTGAGCAAAGGAGCCCTCAAAACCTACCTCCATAATGACACACTTGCTCCAAGAAGGCCACACCTACTTCAATGAGGCCACACCTACTTCAATGAGGCCACACCTTCTAATAGTGCCACTCCCTTTGGATGCCATTTTCTTCCAAATTACTACAAGAACCAAAAGGATAATCTCTCTAAATTTAGAAAGAGTAAATTTAAGAAGAGTTTCAATTTTTGTTTTGTTAAAAATATTAAAAGTTTGAAAAGTCAAGCTACATTCTGTAAGAAAATATCTGCCAAAGGTCAATATAAAATGACTTAAGTATTAAATGGATAGAGTCATGAAGAAGATATTTGGTGACAGGTAAACTTTTAGAAAAAAAATCAGATCAATGTTATTAAGTACTAGAAGGAATCAATTTAAAACCATAATTAGATGTATTACTATACCTATTAAAATACATAAGGTAAAAATTAAAATAGTAAACACAAATACATAATACCAAGAGGTGGCAAAGATGCAGAGCTAATGAACTCTCATTGTTCACTAGGAAGAGTGCAAAGTGGTGTAGCCCACTTGAAAGATGGCTTGATGGCTTCTTAGAAAGTTAAACATATTCATACCAAATAATTCAGCAATTCTATTCCTAGGTATTTACTTGAGTAAACTGAAAACGTCTGTTCACACACACAGAGAAATGTACTCAAATATTTATAGCAGTTTTACTCATAATCACCCCAAATTGGAAACCACCCAGATGTCCATCAACTAATGAATGGATAAACACATTAGGCTTTCACATAATGAAACACCACTTGGCAGTAAAAGGAGGCGGACAATTGATTCATTCACAGAATAATATGGCTGTATCTGAAATGCAGTTTGCTAAGTGAAAGAAGCTGCACACAAAGAGCTACACATTCTGTGATTCTGTTTATACAACACCCTAGCAAAGATGAAATTAAAGGGAGATAAAAACAGAAGTATATTAACAATCGGAGGTGAGAAGAAAGGTTGAGTATAAATAAAGAAGGAATTTTGAGATTTATGTAACTACTGTGTATGGTATGGGGGTTGATCAAAACTGATACAATTGTGCACAAACGTGCATGGAGTGCTCAGCAATAATTGAAACATACCCTTTCTCCAAGACTCAGGGACCATCTTAGAAGGTGAATGTGTGTGTGTGTGTGTGTGTGTGTGTAAGATTATAAGAGACAGAGTGCGGGGAGGACTGGAGCTAAACAATATCTTCTGGACATGGCATGGCTTTGTACTCATAACAGCAGTGGTTTTCTGCAGAAGACCTGCATAAGATTAAGCCAACCAATAGTTCAGCATGGGTGGAAGAAGAGGACATGAGCTCCCACCTACAACTGAGGCCCTACTGACAGTTGATTCCTGTTTTGGGGAGGGAAAGTTAGTTTTCTTTAGGGGTGTGGCACTTGATAGGTTGACCAGGCCCCTGTGGCTGGCCCAAATCTGTGTATATTTGTGCAGTACTAATTAGCCTCGGTAGATTTAAAGGAAGAAAGGAGGGTGTGAAGTTGAGAGGCAGATATGAGCAGATCCAGGAGGAACTGGCGAGTGAGGGCAGTATAAGCAAAATACGTTATATCCACATGTAAGTTCTCATTAAATAAATAAAAATATCAAATTAAAAACCCGCAAAATCTTAATTTCATTCTATGAAGATTTTTAAAAGTTTGTCAGGACCTAAGGGTACTGGATGTTAGAAATTAACCTAACTGTATTTTAATAAATACTAAACCACATAGGATAAGGTGGGACATGGAGATTGGACTTTGCTTTAGAAAACAGAGTTTTAACTGAATATTAAAGGCTAGGACAAAAAGATCCATGTGTAAGCCTGAAATGGGGTAAATTTCTTTCCCACATAAGTATGATTAGCAACTCTGAAACTAGGGTTGATTGAGAAATGTAATGAGAAAAACTTTGAACATCAGGTTCAAATAAAAGTAGAATAAAATTAAGTATCTTGTAAAGCTAATATCTTTTCATTACATTTCATTTTCTCTGTAACCACTATCATGATGCTATGAATTTTTATTTTCCAAACTAAGCAGTTATTTTACACATTAGCTCCTGAACTGTGTTATGAACTAGCTTTTAGAATGATGAACGCTCATCCTTTCCACAAAGATAAGAAAATGTGACCTGTCCACTAGTGGATATTGAGTACAGATGGCCCATGGTGGCACTTTGAACCTTGGTGATGGCTAGTGATTGGCCAGGCTGGACTGCTGGTCTTAGGGTATATCCATCTTTCATCCTCCATCTTGCTTTTTTCATTGTCTTGGGATCTGTTTGTTATGCCTTAAACCAACATGTCATTGTTATTCCTGTGGTGACCAGAAGCAAAGAGGTGTCTTACCCGAGGGCAGGAAATTGAGGTGTCAAGTGAGATCTGCTGTTCTAGATGGTTCTATGTGCAGAGAAATCTGTGCCAATCTTGACTTTAGCTGAATTACAGGGAAAGCTCTGCTGTAAGTGTCCAGAATGGAGGAAAAGAGAGGAGCGCAGCCTGAACTGCAGCCCCCATGGGCCAGAGGCACAAACAAACATTGACTTCAGGCATTTTTAAATTAATTCCTGTATGACGATCTTAAAATCCTGTGAAATCATTTTGCCTTCTGATCAATAAATAATACACCCTAAAAAATTAAAGCAATAGATTTCAGTTGGTTAAACTCACTCTGTCTGTACTCTGTTCAGGCTGAGAAGTTAATGGATCCTAACTAAGGTTTAGACGACAAGACTGCATAGCTGGATCCCAGGACTGATGGCCCACTACCTGTAGATCTGAGAATTCCTAAGTGTGGCTTCAAAGCCATCAACATCCCACTCTGGTGTCATCATTTGAAAGAAAAATCACTGTATAAAGCAGGCACCATCTTCAATGTGACAGCCAAACATTTTGTTACCATAGTGAAAACTTTAATTATTTGGACTGTTGTATGTGAAACTAGACAGTATAATAAAGCCTTGAATTTCTTTATATCACACCGCCTTTGGCTTTTAAAAATGGAGACGTGTCAAAACTCAGAATGTATGCTTGGTTCTCCTGCACTTAATTACGTTGTTTGTTTAAACCCAACTTCTTAAATAAGAGCCCTGCATAGAGCATTTTCTGGGTAGGGCTGTAGTCTATATTATACCCAAGGCACATGTGTAAGTGTGCATAACCTTACTGAGCAGGCATTGTGTCCCCATTTTATACACAAGGAAGGAGAGCAGAGTAGATAAGGAGCCACTGTCCCACATACCTATCAAGTACATAGTGAAGTTGCTCAAGAATAGCCAGACTGAGACTGAACTATTCACTCATTTTGCTGTATCACTTTTTCTGTCCACTTAGCCTGACCTAGCTGTGAGCTTCCAGCTATGAAATAGGCAGTTCAGGATGATCCAGGCAGTAGGGGTTGGGTTCCTGCTTAGTTTGGTCAGTTTTGGCAACCTAGAGAAAACAGAAGTTGGTGAACCCTGGAGGGTGATGTATATGCTCTCCTGTGCCATCCTGCATTCTGCTCCGCCTCTGCCTTGCAGCTCTCTGCAGTGTCTTTATGATTGATGGCACTTCAGCGGTGGGAGTTGGTGAACCGCCAGTCATCTGAGCAGCCCTCAGCCAGAAACAATTGGGAAAAAAAAGAAAGGAAAAAAAAAAGGAGAAGGAAATTTACAACTTGAAATGGTCCAGAATTCATCAGAATTGATGTCATCTTGTTTTTGTATGTGTGTTCTTGGGAAGAGAAACTGCGTGAAGCTGTTTGTGTGCTCTGTTGACCAGATCTGAGAAGCAGGGCTGGAGGAGATCATATTTGCAACCTGAAGCATGTGGGCTCCTAGGCCACAGAAGAGAAAAGGGAACCCTGAAAGCGAAAGCTGCCTCAGGAATTGTTTTCAGTGCCATTCAGGTCAGTGAGTGCCTCAAAGCTGCGAGGAGCAGGAAATTTAGGACCTAAGTGCAATAAAGCACATCTCAAAGATGGGTGTTCATTCTTTCACCCCATTCCTATTAAGTACCTACTAGAAGACATTTACCTAACAGGCCACGTTTCTGATCCCAGGAAGTTTACATCCTAATGGGGGAAATTCCTAGCAAAGAAGTAAACATACAAGTAGCTTTTGTGAATGACAGGTGCTCTGAAAACATGGAAGCAGCGTAGAGGCAAGAACTGACCCCGACAAGGGTAACTTCTAGAGGAGATGACACTGGAGTAGTGACTTGGAAGATGGGAAGGACCAACACCGTAGAATTCTTGAGGACCAGATTTGTAGGGGAAGGCCTATCAAAACCTAAAGGTGGGGAAAGACTTTAGAAGAAGAGAGATGGCCTGGTGAAGTTCAAGGTGTGGATAGAGAGCCAGGCCAGATGATGAGAGGCAATCAGGATCCTGAATATACAAGGCCGCTGGCAACCAAGCTCCGGAAGCCCTTTCGACCAGAGCAGATGAGAACGGTCCAGAATCCCTGCAGTCTGTGTGCTAAGAGCAAATCTAACTCTCCCATAGAATTTTAAGGGAGCACAGAAGAGTGGGCTGGGAATTTATCTCAGCCATTGAGCACTTGCCTGGCATGAGCAAGGTCCCGAATCTGGAGCCCATCACTGTAATAAACAAAAGAATATAGGCTCTGTAGTTGTTTGGGGCTAGGACCTTCTGGGCTACACTCAGTAGATTTTTTTATTTTGAGACCTAGGGTTGCTTTGCTGCACAGCCGTGTGTATTGTACTTTATGTATATCCTTTTCCCCAAATGCACAGTCCAGCTGTTGGTTTGGGCCCCTGCTTTCCTACCTTCACGACAGCATCTTTCCTTGTATCCCAGAATGGCCTTGAAAGTGTGATTTTCCACCCCCCAATGTTGGAATTACAGGCCTGCACTGCTGTGCTTTACACTCTTTTCTTTTAATGTGTTACTTTCTCCTTGATTTTTTTGGCCTCAAGCAGATCCATTTCTTAACCTCTGTCCATTTTGCCTTCATTAAATCTTGCTCTGAGGAAAGTTGGAACAGCTCATTTCTGCCAAAATATAAATGATAAACATGCAAAAAAAGTGCTGACTAGGGTCTCAGAAAGGAAGAAAAGATGTGGATTTAATTTCTAGGGTTCTCTGGAATGAGAAAGAGTACCTTCTCGAATTTGCATATGCCTGGAATGTTCTTCTCTCAGACTCTCATTCAAGTCTTCTCTCTCAGGAAGGTCTCTTCAAGGAAAGAGTTAGTTGTTTTCTACACAGCTTATGCTTCCCCACTCTGCCCATCTAGTGCCATGTTGTACACATCCTGGTGAATCTGTCTCTCTACAGATGATTGTACTTCTGGGAACCAGGCAGACAATCTATCTTGATTATCTATTTTCTGAGTCACAGCACAATGCCAGACTTCAGTCTCCTCACTGACCATAGTCCTAGGAAGGATCCTTAAGAGTCTCTAGTCTGACCATCAGAGGCTGATGGATCCATGTCTGTCAGAACCTTTCTTTGCTCCTCATTGTCCTGTGTTATCTTCAGTTTTATTTAACCACTTTTATACCTATCACTGTCTACATTTCTGCCAGTGTACGATACAAGCATCTGCCTTCAAAATGCAAAAAGATTCATGAATAAGAACTGAGCCTATATATTTATGCAGCCATCATGTTTCAATCTTCTCTGCTGTGCACTGTAAATTGCCATTCTCAGATCCTAAGGGACGAAGACTTCGTTTTTCTTCTCATGTGTTGAGTCAAGAGCTGCAAATTAAGACCTGGCACTTCTCCTTTTAAGTTACATCTAAACCAAAATATCAGATCTGCAAATTAAGCTTAAGAATAAAAATATGGACTGTAGTAATTACTTAATATAGAAAAGGAAGAAAGTGGATAACGAGAGACTCACGAGGTTTTTTACCAATATGATGAATAACTATTTTAAAGCTATTAAGGAGTATTTTATGAACATTCAAGAAAAATGCTTTTATTGCTAGGTTAAATTAAAAAGAAATAATTTAACACAATTTCTTACTGTACTTTTACGGTCATTTATTTAAAACAGTTATTAAACCATCTATTGTGTGCAAGGACTGAGAAAGCAAAAGGAAAAATGGAAATAATCATCACCCTCATGGTCCCTAAAGTCTTGCTGAAAAGACATTAAATAATTACCTTACACTGTGCTATAGGTTATCAAGAAGTGTAGAGGCACTGAGACGGTGGGTTTGCAAATTGTCACTGTATGTGACTGACCGTAAAGAAACTACACAAAGGGCCACTGCATGGTTGTGAGGGTATGTTTTTTAGTGTGCGTAAGAGTGAGAAAATATTCAGAGGCATCTGGAAGAACAGAGAGAATAAGAAGCAGGCTGTACAGGGCCGGCAGACAGGGCTATCTGTGAGAGAAGGTACAACAGTGGGAGAGAATCATGGAGATGACGTGGTGGGGAGTTTGCCATTACACAGCGAACAGAGGGGTGTCTGGGAGGAGGGGAGCTTGAGGAGGTAAAAAGGGCCAGTAACCTAGCATGGGGGCTTTGAAATATACGACAAGTAGAGTGAATAGGAACAAAGACCAGCAGGACTTTGATATGCTGATAGCTGCCACAGGTATGTGAGATGGAGAGCCTTGTCTGTTCTGCCAGAGGCAAGGGAAAGGATTCCCTCTGGTTTCACAAGTTTCTGAGGAATTCTGGCTTTTATTTAATCACCAGAAATCCTTCTATAGTCCAGTCTGAATTGAGCCTAGACTGTTGTTTTTGGACATATGAACTACCTTTTAGACTTTGGGAAACTGGAGTTTCCTTTGTAGCTAACAGTCAAGGGCCTTGCAAATCACATCCCAGAGACTTTCCTTCCTATGAAGCCCTTAAGGAGCTATGAGGGCTGATGTAATGAGAAATGCAAATTCTGCAAGCACTTGAAGGCACTGAAGAATGGCCACCTGTTAGTGCACATCACTTATTCTCATTAGGCCTTATGCGTTATAGATGCCCCATATCTATAAAACATATCTTAGTTTTTAATTATAAAGTTACAAACTTAAAAACTTGTTCTTGTTGAAAACCTACTCCAATGACCACTATACAGGAAGCATTAAAAAAGAAGTATTATCTAACAAATATTAACTTGTATAACTTTTAAGATGTTTTCTAAAGGCTTTGAGACAACTTTGTAGCCCAGAGGACATCTACTAGCATCATGCTGGGCTCCAGCTTTGGCTGCCCTCTTTGTTTGCCTTAACTGGAATACAATATGCCATGGATGAATGATGGATAAATTGTGACAAGGCACGATTGTGCAGAAATTTCTCCATCCTGTATTCTTGATGAGGCCAGTTCTGTTTTAACAAGTAGTTGATGTCCTTGATGGAGGATGTCATGGAAAAATCACCCAACTCTATTCTAGGAACCCAAGGTCAAGATACTTCAACTAACTTATTTTAGGTTCTGTTAAACTACTTGCTTGCACAAAATCTCCTCTAGAAGCTGCAGATTGAGATAAAAAAGAATGTGAATTTTTGCCTTTAAAAATCCCTTATTCTAAACACTCAGTGCTACACTTGGCTCCTGTATACTTGAGTGTAGCCCTAGCTACATTTGCGAATGAAAACTTTCCATTGGCTATAAACACTGTCTGAGTGGTCATCTTTGATGAGCTCCCCCTGACAAAATGACATGTCTCCCAATCAATTTATATAATCACACTTTTATCTGGGCAAACAGTGCTTAGCAGTCAGGCATTTCCTCCACAACTTCATAGACCAATCAGAGGCTCCTGCACATGCTACTAATGCTTTCCTTGACTCCAGTGTATGTTCAGACATGAATGGATATACTGATTCCCTGGGTAAATATCAAATGAACCTAACTTCTTGGGAGAAGAACAGTCATAATAAAAAGTATTCCCCTCAAACAACAAATCAGGTGATTTTAGAAAATATATTACTGAAAGAGCATCATCCTAAGAATGGGCCTCCATACAGTAACCAAGGACTGAACTCAAGCCCCTAAAATGTGCTGTGATAGCAGAATTCAAAGAAAATATCCCAGACACAGTCAAACAGGAGGCATGGTAGCAAAATTTAACAAGAGCCAGATGTCTTTGCAGACATCCCATATCTTGGCATAAATCCTGTCAATGTTCTATAGCCATTAGCAATTTAGTTCCTATGGCCTGACTAATAATTTCAAAAAGATTTCATGTTCTTTTCCAGTTCTCCATGTTCTCTTACCCAGTCCTAGAACACTAAAACATACAACTTCCTGCTTGTGGTTTTTCATTATATAAGCTCTTTGTAACCAGGGTTCAGGGCTTCTTCCTTTACTTGCTTGGAGAGTGTGGAGGAAAAAGTCAATGCTTGGGTTCAAATAAAGAAACCTTTGTTTTTGTATCAGGAAGTCAGCTCTATGATTTTGTTGGGGGTTTCATGACATGGGCACTACATTACAAACCAAACTCTCCTGCTAAGGCTTCTTCCTGTTGTCTTTCTGTGGGTACAACATAAAAGTAGATTCTGAGATAACTCAGTACTGATTTCAGCTAGTGATTATTAATGCTACTAAACTCTTAGGTCCAGGCCTATAATTGCAAGTACTCAGGAGGCTGATTGAAAAAAATTCTTAATTGTAAGTTCAGGTCTAGTTAGGAGAACTTGGTAAGACCCTGTTTCAAAACTAAAGCATAGTAAAAAAACTGAGCATAAAGCATAGTGGTGAAACACTTGCCTAGCAACATTCAAAGCCCCAGGCTCAATGCCCAATAACAAAATCTATCACTCACAAAGCTTCATGGCTAATGCCTTGTTCTAGCACCTGGGCATGATATTAAGGAAGACTAACTATAATATGCACTGGGCAAAAAACCCTAAAACTGAAAGTGGGGCTTTGGTCCCACCTAGTTTGTAACCATGTCTCAGGGCTGACTACATGTTGGTGCTTTAGTTGTGAGTGTTGAAGTTTATCTTGTCTTTTTCACACTAAAGTGCTCCATGTTGGATTCTCATCCTACTTCAGTTTGGTAAATAGCCATGTATCTAAGAGTCTCCTGTCAGAAACAAAACCTCTCCATTTGCAGAAGGTAGGAAGCAAGGAAGAGAAGCCAGGAATTTCTGGGATTACTGAGGTTTCTGATTATGCTCCACCTGCTCACTCCAGTCATAACTTTCCAGAGGAGGCAGGTGAGATGAGAAATCATCAGCTAGACTTGTCAGAGCCTCAGCCTGAGAGCCTACTTTTTGGACCTCAGGATTCTCAATAGAATTCCAAGACCCGGATGGAGGCTTCACACCAGGAGGGCTTGGCCAGCAAGGTAGCACCACAGAATGATCTGGCTCCTTCATCAGACTGTGAGCTTCCTATATTTTTTCCACTCTCCAGTACCATTTGGGGAAGAAAAACAGAGGCACTTGATCCCTGATATATCGACTGCTTAAAGCCAAATGGGATGGAATTAGCTTTGAAGAAAATATTTTTAAAAGCCTTTTCATCTGTCATTTTCAAGAGAGGACAATTTAGGGAAATATAGGATCAGTTATATGGGGGAAAAAGCCTTCTCTCTCCCTCCACATGTATATCCTCAGGACCAGGACAAGGTAAATCTGTTACAAATATTTGTTTAATGAGTCATAAACAGACAAAAACCATTTCCTATAGAAATATTAAATCACTTCCTGAAATAATATTACTAGTTATCATAATAGAGAGGCTGATATACATACAGAAAAGAATTATCTGTGTCATTTGGATCATAGTTTGTCTCTCTGTGGTATAATATAAGCTGGTTTCCAATATCATAAGGGTTTAGTTTTCCTTTATGAGATTTTGCACAGCTATTGCCAGAGGCAAGCTAATAGATTACAGTCTCTACTGACATTATTCACATAAGAAAATCTCAGACTTCTAATATTTACCAGTTAAGCAAAAACCACATTTTGAATAATTACACATCAGTTTCTCATCAGATCTGCAAAGATTAAAAGTATATCTGAGACCCATCATTAAAATAGCAGGTGCTTATTTATGTGACTCTGGGAAGTTTGATAATAGTTATATTAAAGTTGCCTAATCTAAATATTTTCAGTGAAAACATGGTAAGCTAAACATAGGTTTATGAAGAAAGCTTGTGTGAAGGTTGGGGGAAGATCTGTTTATTTTCTTTAAGTGGACAGAAACTATATCCTATGACTAACATGTAAATGTATTACTTTTCTATTTAGATATTACACGGTTTAGTATTTGATATTCATCTCAAAGGTCAGGAAACATTGTGATCATTGCTTTAATTTCATTCTCTCCCACAGTACATTTTCTTGTATATTTTTCTTTAAAACCAAAATTTTCATTTTTAAACACATTTCTAACTAGTGTAGACAATAAATCTGAAAAATTTTGGAAACTCTTTGCTTTTTTTCTGTTAATAAAATCCTAAAAAGGACTGTTTCCTTCCTTCCTCCCTCCCCCCCCTCCCTTCATCTCTCCCTCTCTCTTTCTTTCTTACAAATGTAGAGAGAAACATCATTTTTGAACTGACTTAGGTTCACTTTGGAGAAAGCTCATTTGTGCCTTTGTCACCTTTTTGAAAAAGAAGTTCAAATTTGGGTGCAAATAATTAGTTGAAAGGAATATGCATTCTAACTATCAGGCAACCGAAGGGGAAATCCGGACTCAGAACCACCAGGTGGCTTCCTATGGATTAACTGAATGAACCTGGTCACTGGTCATGAATCAAACCGCCTCATTGCGACACCAACACCAGGAAGCTTTCATCAGTTAAAGCATCCTTAACTTTCATTGCTCTACAGAAATAGGAACAATGAAGACTCTATTCAGCAATTCATTAAGTACATTTTCAACATCAAGGGCTAGAGCAATCATAGAACATTTGATGTAGAGCCTCTGACAAAAATCTAGTCTGCTGTTGGTTCACCTAGGACTCATACGGTTTTTTTTAACACAATATGCTTAAAGCAAAACAAATATCTATAAAATCATAGCTATAATAAACTATAAGACATGAAAATTAGCTCCAGAGAGCTGTTCAGAACTATGCTTGCCCATATTCTGTTTTGCCTTTATGATTTTTTTCTTTTTGCTTATTTACTGGATGCCCTATAATTTGATTTAAGACACGTATAGTGAAGCAATGGCTGAATCAATGTCTTCCCATCTAGAAACCTGGGATTGAACTACCCGTATGTAAATAAGAATGATCCTTGCTAGGGCCCTGTTTTGGTTACAGAGCGTGCCTCTGTGCTGTCCTCAGAGATGATGTACTGAGTAGCCCATAGGTCTTACTACTTGATTCTGGGGGTAAAGAGAAAGGAAATAAAAAAAGATAAGGTTTCCTCTGTGACAGGTGAAGGACACGGAGCTAAGGAGGAGAGGTGGGAACAGAGCTGTGGGTGGAGAGCTCTGTGCTGCTGAATAGTCTTCCAAGAAGGATGAATTTGAGCTGAAAGGTTTCACCAGGGAAAGAAGGGGATGGAGGATGCTAAGAGTTGCATCTGAACAGGAAGGTGCGGATGGTCGGTGGCTCTGAGGAGAGGCTGGGATCCTGGAGGAGAGCTAGGAAGATCGAATGGGGCTAGAGAGAGAGTCAGCTTGCATATCGTGTATAATTTGAAATGTAACCTGCAGGTGATAAAGAGCTACTGGAGTATTAAAGCAGGATGAAATGTCATCCAATTTGCATTTTAGAAAGATACTGACAGCAGTGTGGAGGATGGAGTGGAGGAGGCTGCTATTGGAGGGAGTTCAATTAGGAGGTAATTTCAGCAGCAATAAGAAAGTATCAGAGTCTAATGTACTGCCTTCGATTGACAGGGCTTTCTAAGGGACCTGGATGCAGAGGCTGTTATCTCTACAGACTGAAGAGCTTTATGGGCTCCAGAAGCACTTCCAGCATGCTTGGCAAGTGGAGGAAGACCAATGCTGGAAACATCCTCAGGAATTTAGACATTTTTACCACTGAAGTCCATCTTCTGTAATCTCTTTCTTCCCCTTTGAATATCACTGACAGATAGTTTATCTTCTTCCCCAGGAGGCTCTAAAAGCAAATGAGCAGTTCACATTTGGGAACCATGGGAATTATTGATGGATTCACCACGATTCTGAGGTGTTTAAAGCCATGACTGATATAAGGGGAGTACCTCATGAGGAGAGTGGCCAGGGAGCATCTGCTGGCCCTGAGGGGTGGAATGCAGAGTGTATCCATAGCGCAGGTGGCAGACCTGGAGGAATGACTGTGCTGCGATGGTGGGACAGACATTTGACAAAGCTTTTCTAACAGTAGACTGCAGGTGGCTTTGCAACAGGATGATTTTTTTTTTCTGTTTTTTTTTTTTTTTTTTTTTTTTTTTGTGATGGGAAATTGTTCCAGAGAGAAAACTTGCTAAATTTGACTTTGTGTTCTGCTCGTAAAGATTTGATTCAAGAACAGCTTTTGGCAACACTGGAAGAGTGTGGGCCCCTTCACAGCGGGCTTCCACTTCTCATAAAAGTTGTCCCTTCACCTTGGTGGTTCTGGTCTCGTGGGCTATGTTCTCAGGCCTGGACTAACACAAGAATTCTTCTTTGAAGTGATTTTGCCATGTCCCATCAGTGCCAGCTGTTTGCATTACAATTTCATTTCTATGGTCTATGTTTTGTCTTTATAAAAGGAATGGAAACTCTCTGAAGGAAATGCCCTCTCTCAGGAGAACCCCACAAGCCCAGACTCTTCAGTCACACATATTCCAGCCATGTCAACCATCTCTTTCTCATAACTGCCATCTGTACGCTGAAACAAAAAGTGAGATTGTTTCTGCCAAGAATTTTCCCTATGTTTTCCTGAGAGGGTGGGGTGTGTGTGACCATTCCAAATGCCCACACTGAAGGGTGACAAAACACCACACTGACTACAGGGTCTTTGGTAACAAATAATTTTGAGGTGCTGCATGTGTTTATCAGTAAAAGGGAGGAATTACGGCTGATGCAAATTTTACATTGGGAAAATAATCCTGTAAGCACTAGTCTGAGGTAAGTAGGACTCTGGTCAGCTCTAAGTTCCCCTAGCTGCCTGTAGAGTTGAAGGATGAAGGTGAAGGCATGAAGATGAAATGTGGAAGCAGGAGACAGGGATGGGGCTGGAGGGAGACATAGAAAGAATATCCCTAGGCCAGTGTGAGCACTCAGTCCTGAAGCACAGTTGGCTATCTCTCAGTTCTAGGAGACAGCTGTCAAAATATGCCCAGGAGGCATCCATGGTACTGCAAGAAGAAAATGCTTGGAATACATACATTTGTATTTTCAATCTCTTCTTCAAAATATTTCTACCTTTTAAGGATTTTTATAATCAATAAAATATGAGCATCATAGACATAAAGTGATTTAAAACACACACAAAACAAAACAAAACTTCTGGTTTGTCTGTAGAAGGGTTGCTTAGCAGAAATTTGAGGTCCCATAAATCCGTGGGCATTAACTGTGACCTACTGTGCTTTCTTCATCTGTAGCTGAGCCTAACCTGGCTTGAGGAGCTTTAGATTCTATTTTTATGTTTTTTAGAGAAAAGAGAAGTTTTATTATTGTAAAAAACCCTTTTTTAGTTATCCTGAATGTTTTGCTTTTTTATATAAAGTTTGATACTGATTTCCAAAAGATAATAAAAAAGATAATGCCTCTCAAAAGTGCTTTGCTTTTCTAATTAAGGTACAAAATAAAAGCACATTGACAATGATCTACTGTACAACAAGCAAACCAAACACCACATTCCTTTTTTCAAAGGGCTCCTGGTGAATAAGCTGGAGCACACACATCTCCACTCACTGGTCTATCCCCACCCTGCTCCCTACACAGCTTCTTGTGTAAGAGTATGGTAATGATGCTCAAGGATGGGAACACATAAAAGAGAGGAAATAGAAGGGAGAGGAAGAAAAGTTTCCATTTTACCTTGCTGTAGGACGGTCTTTGGGAGTTGCAATGATTATTCTTAAGTGGGCAAGGTTATTAATACACCAGAGCAAAGAGGTATTTAATGTCTTCATAGAAGAAAAATGAGGGCAACTGGCATCTTCACATCAGCTGTCAAGAGTCATCCTGTTTTACCTCCACAGGCCATAGGTACTGCATTAACAGCATGGAAAGGTAATTCCATTTCTTCAGAAAGGTAGCTTAACTTCTCGTGTGCCATCTCTGAAGCCTTTTATCCATTAGTGTATATTAAACACAGAGACAGCTCAGATTTCCGCAGTGCACGTGGACTCAAGCTGGCACTTGGAGCATCAAGCTACATATAGGTCCATTTTTTGTAGGGACCTTGGGTCAAGTTCTTTACATATACCCTTCATTTATTCCTGATAGGTAACAACTATGACTTGGTGTAGTATCACAAATGAGACTCAGAGCCAAATATCGGGGGAAGGCTGAAATATCAGAGAGAGGAAGCACCACAGTCAGTTCTCACCCAGCTGTCTTGCAACTTCCTCAGCGTTGCTCTTAGTCCAGTTGCTTTTGTTATCTCTGGGTTTCTACAAGTCCTTATATACCCATCCAGGTTAGGATTAAAGGTGTGCAGCCTTGAACTCACAGAAACAAAAGAAGTTCTGTCTCTGAAATTATGGGATCAAGGGTGGAGGTCACCACTCCCTCTCCCTGTGCTGGGATCAAAGGTGTATGTGACTGACTCAGCTGTTCATCTTTGTATTCAAGGTTTAAGAATTTCCTGAGCTGCCTGCCTAAGATTGAACTTGTTTTATTAAATGTGTAATATATATATATATATCCACAACTTGGTATCTTCTTTGCCTTACTAGAGGTGGATATTGAGATAGTTCTAGTGACAGATTCAGGTTTCTTAGCTAGCAAGTATCAGTGTGGATTCCACTCTGTTCTTGAACAGTTTGTGAAAGGACATCTTGCTCTGAGTCCATAGCGCTGGTCCTGGGCACCAGGGTGTATTTGTTCACTTGCCTTGGGGCACAGTGATGATTACTACTTCTCATGTACATGTCAATATATTCTAGTAAATATCATCAAGTAGAAATCAGCAGTGAAGCCATCCCAAATGTTTTATGATTCTTACCATATGTGTTTAGTTGTGTTATTATGTTGCCTGTCCTAATTGAAATGATAGAAATTTGAGCTTGGCTATTTAGATGGCCAAGCTAAGATACGATCCCTATCACCTTGAGCCCCTTCTGTTCCCAATGTTGCTTGCTATTTGCTGTCCAACTCCATTTTCAAAACAATTGTAACTAGAAATGTTAAAAAATGAATGTTTCTGTCAAATATATACTACCCCAACAGATAAAGGTAATCCAATAAACTTGAAGCAGTAGGGACTATGTACTTTATTAAATTGTGAATCTGCCAGAAAAATTGTAAGCTTTCTAGCAGTTTTTTTGGTTATATGAAGTGGAGGGAGGATACAGCCATGGCAGAAAGGGATATGCTGAAACAGTTGATAGTCTGTCTATCTGGTAAGGGTAAGTCATGACTGGGCATTGTGGTGGTGAATGTTTGTCAACCTGACACAAACTGATATCAACTGGGAATAGAGAACATCAATAGCAGATTTGCCTCCATTAGACTGGCCTATGTGCATATCCATGTGCGACATTTTGTTGATTAACGATTGATGGTGGAGGACCCATCCCTTCCTGGGCAGGTGGTTCTGAATGGTATAAAAAGCAGGTTGAGCAAGCATTGTAGAGGAAGCCATGTAGTGTTGAGGGCTGGGTTGTGATCCAAGGCTTTCCCTGAGGCCCTGATGTGTGAAGATGGAATATAAATATGTGAATCCTTTTCTAAAATTAGGAACATAATTGGCAGAACCAGTAACAGGCTGGAGCTAGGGTCTTGGGAGCTTTCCCCTAGGGCCCCATGCATGAAGAAATAATACAGCTCCTCTATATCACTACATCACAGCGATGAACACAGCTCATCACTGGCTCTGCACCTTCCTGGGGCCAAGGTCTTAAGGGAGCTCAAGAGGACCATGAGAACCCAACTCTTCTCACTGTATGGAATATAGTCAATCCCAAGGCCACCATGTGGCTGACTCTAAAATTCTTGATATATCCTGTGTTCCCCTTGTACAAAACTGTATAATTAGCTTTTTGCTGACTCTGTTCCATTGTATGATAGTTTCTACTGACTACTGTTTCTACCCTGGATATAGTATATAAGATGGTGTAATTTTTTTAAAAGTATATGCTATTTTTAAATTTAATTTTAAAATGACACAAATCATTTTTAAGCTATGTTTTGATATTGTTTTTAGAATCACTGAAATAAACATCAAGTAATGAAAACTTCTGATTTCCTAGTTTCAGTCTAGAAAAACCTTCAGCTGTATTCATAAATTTTTCAAATTTTCAGAAGTTATAAATATACTAAATAGATGCATTGATTTCATTGCATAAAATAGCAACAACAATGCACACAATCTTTTTAACTCTTCATTGGCACTTGACAATGATCATGGACATGGTCATAAGTCAATAAGTACAATGCTTTACAAATAGATGCTGTACTTAATAGACTTGCTTGGCATAACTTGTGCAAGACTCCCTGATCCTGGCTTTTATATTTGCTACCTTTTTCATCCCCTGGTCCAATCTATCAGGAGCACATTACTGAAGAATGGCCTGTTGGTCCAGGTCAATGAATACTTCATGATCTCTGCTTCACTTTCTGCCTCTAGATTCCTGTCTTGAGCTTCTGTCCTGGATTCCTACAAAGATGGGTTGTAACTTGTTAGATGAAATAAACACTTTCCTCCCCAAGTTGCTTTTGGTCACTATTTTAGCACAGCAACAGAAAACACACCAGGACAAGCACTTTGTTGAATGCACTACATTTAAGCAGGACCTGGTAAGAAATGTTTACCTTATTCTGGTTGAAAAAATGAATTTAGAGTGAAAAGATGGAGGTGGCCGTCCTGTTATATATTACTATTTCCAAGATAAATTTTATAGTTTGATTATCTTAAGTTTAAAAATTAAACCTCTATCAGGCAAGATTTGCTCATTGGTACAACAGTGCCATTACTGGTATGTTGAATTCAACTTGTGATTTGAATGAACTACTCCAATGGTCTCTGGCATTTGAATTCTTGGTCCCCAGCATGTGGCACTGTTGTTTAGAAGGTGTGGCTTTGCTGAGGGAAATACATTATTAGGGACTTGGTCAAAATCCCATAGTAGGTGAGGTCATAGGCTGTAGCAGGGAACTAAAGACCATCATTTAGCTTAACTAAAATAACAGCAGAATTCCTAATCATTTATGTCCACAGACAAATGCTACTCTCAGCCTTAATCAGAGAAGTCTTCTTTTCTAGTGAACAGTATTGAGTATAGAGAATCATAGCTGCACAAGGTGTTGAGAATAAGTGATAAATGCTTAGCCTTAAGCAAGACATCTATAGCACAGATTCTAGAATTCCAAACACTAAGGAAGAGGGGGCAGAAAGAATTCAAAAGTCAGAAGATTGGAGAAGTTCCAAGAGACACCGTTTTCTGAATAAAAAGACATATATAATTATTAAATCAAAATAGCTGTGGATGCCTGCACTGGATCTGCACTAGAATGGGTCTATCAACAGTCAGGTATGAATTTAGAAGGACCTTGGAGGACTCTAGACAGGTTCAGAGAAGGGGAAATCATTGCCTTCAGTTGTGCTACTATTAGGAAATCTACTAGGCTTCAATGGATAGTTCCAGCTAAATGATCACACTGATGGCCCTGGTTAAAGTGAATTAATCTCAAACCAACCCGAAAGACCTGAATATTGGAAAGAGATTAGCAGTGAGGATGGCGGTTGCTGATAAGGATCGAAGATGATAAGAGAAAATGGAAGAGAGAACAATCAAAATGTTTATACAGGTATAAAATTGTCAAACAACATGCCTAATAAAATAACTGTTAAAAGATCTTTAAACAAATTAGTTTGTATTTTCCATTTTCTGTTTGAAATTCCTATAGTCAATGCTTTTTATGTTTGCATACTTTAAAACAATCTTATATTTTGTTAACATGTATATGGCAAGAAATAGGCAAGAAGTCAATACCATGGAAATTCATTCATGGTGACAAGGAGTTCTGTTGGATGTATCCTTCTAGGTCTTGCATCTCATCGTCTATCTGTTGAAACAGCTTTGACTAACTACAGAATTAGCAGAAATAGTGCTGCCTGGGAACTAGCATTCACCCAGGGCCAGCCAACCCATGGCTTCAAAGAAGAAAAATGAACAAGCCTTAGTAAGGGAGAATGTTCTTCAAGTTTCCAAAGAAATTCAAAGCAAGGCATATGAAGCAAAATGGGTTTAAAGAACCTACGGGGTTGCTGTAATCACCTATCCTTGGTATACTGTTACTAAATTTCTTTGAAGCAATAATAGTGTAGTCTCCATTTACAATTGATTGAACCATCATTGCTCGGCAGGTCTGAGTGGATATGTTTACCTATGGAAACATACACAGAGAAAGAGGGACCGTTTCCTGAGTATTTGAGACAATGATGTCTCAGCAATCACTGGTCTGGTTTATTATAAATTCAGAACTTACTGTTCTCTTAGCAAGGAAATACACACCACACACACACACATACACACACACACACACACACACACACACACCAGAAATTGCAATACCTACGTTCTTTTATGAACAATTTTTTGGCACTAATAATCTTCACAAGCCATAGTGCATGATTTTGTGACTGCAAGTTCTGGTGTGGAAGTTTACAGAAGGAGACACAAGATGTCTATCTTGATAAATGAACACTGAATGTGCTTGGTAACCATTTACAATCATAATTAAACATGAGATTAAAACATACAAGTTCATTAACCCAACCTTGTGAGCTACAAAGCTTTAGCAAATGAATTTAGGGAAGATCTACTTGTTATCTGAATGATAAATGAAACGGAATGGTATAGAAGTACTGAGAAGTTGCTTTCAAAACAGCTCACAAATCACTGCTCTTGGTTATTTAGGAATATTTCCATGTCTGCAGTGAGCTGCTTTCAATAACACTAGATGATTGACATGTAATTACTGCATTCATTTATATCCTGAACCACTTCCAAGTTTCATAGAGCACTGTGGCAGGAACTCTGCCTGCATCTTTCCTGGATTCGAGAACAGAATAAAGCTGGTAAACAGAAGCATGTACAGACGTCACAGTAGTTGGGAGAGGGGAAATGCAGGGCTGTTTGGGGGGCGTTAGGAGGCAACAAGAACATGGAGCAAAACAGATTGACTTCATCCACAGAGGATGTGTTCAACCTTGCTGTGTGATTGGCTGGAGCCATTCCCTTTCTCCCCGCTCAGTCCCACAAGATGTCTTCTCCATGTTTAGCTAAGTTGGAAGTCTTCACAGGCTATGGAGGCAGCCGCCGCCTGCCTTTGAATGTCATCTGAGAAGGTCTCTATTCACCTCTCCTCTGCCCAGAATCAGCATGCTATGATTATCTCTTAGCTGATACACATCCAAGGCTTTTTGTTTTTATCTTTACTCAACTTCCCCTGCCAGTTCTGGAACCTACCTTTGAAAATAGACTGCAGTCTCGTGGGCCCATTTTAGAACATGCAGAAACAACGTGTCTTCTTCTAGCTTCCCCAGGGACACTTAGCTCAGAGAAATAGTGAAGTTCATAAAAATGGAGTGTTTGTTTCCAGTTTGTTTCTTCTCTAGTATAAGTCAAATCCTATCTCTTTAAAATTGTCTATATAACTCTGCCTCCCTTGAACCTACTATATTCATTACTTGTATTTGAAGTGGGCAGGGTAGGTGTTGTTTCTTGGGCATTTAATTAATGTTTCAGAGGCCAGCTGAGTTTGCAGTGTAGAGAATGAGGAGTCTAGAGTCAGGCTCACACCCTGGCCATTTGATTTGTAGGTAGGTGTTCTCACCCTAGGCCATGGAGCCTCTTCAGCCGGAAAGAGGAGGTGTTGAAGGCAGGAAGATGCTCCTGTTCTTAACGTGGCCCAGGTGCTGCTGTGGCAACCATTTTCAATCTGTGCAGATGAGCACTTAATTATGTTTCTTAACCAGATCTTGTTATTTATTTTAAACACTGTCTTTAACCTTCTCTGGTAAGAAGGAATGGGGAAAGAAATGAGGCCTTACCACATGTCCTGTTACCCATAGGCTAGTCACAAGCATTCATTGAGATGGAGTGTGTCCTCTGCTCTACCATAGAGAGATTTGCACCAAGGCCGCCATGCTGAAGAAGATTGTCCCATAGACTGACAGATAGGCTAGACTGAAATAACAGCTAGAACAGGATATACAGGAGAGGATATACTGCTAAGGAGTGCAGAGGAGTGGCCAGAGAAGGGTTAGTAGAAGGTTCTACAGGAGAACGACGCAGCAGGGAAGACAGAGTATCCTGAGAGAGAAGATGAGCCTAACAGAGATAAACAGGCATGGATTTACAGGGGTAAAATCTTCCGGTAACTTTAAAGTAACATCTTATTACTGAATAATTCAGTGGTGGCCTCCAAGTGAATGCTGCTGCCTTTGAAGCAGTCTCCTTGGGAGTCTATATGTAGAATCATAATCCTGTGCAGTGAGGCTTGGTCTGGAGACCCTGTTTAGGGCATTTTGGAGTATTTTGGGGTATTCATCTCTTTTCTTTTTCTTTCTAATTTTGAACAGGCTTAATAGTAGTTAGTCTCTAAAGCCACGCCCTCCTCTGAGCTCCAGTGTCAAACCCTATTTAAAGCAGGATGCCTGCCTCTGAATCTCTCTCTCTCTTTTGTTTCTCTTGGGGGGGGGACTATCTCCATCTCTCTTCCTTTTTCCTTCTCTTTCTTCCCTGCTATCATAGCCTTAATTATAACCATACCCAACTTACAATAAAGTTCTTTTTACATAGAAACAGCTGCAAAGTTCTTCTGCTATCAGCCGCTGCCTTCTGCCTCATTCCCCAAGCTCCATCCATAGAAATCCGCAGCCAGATAACTGGGTGAATTTATGCTATACACTATCCACACAAAATCCTAATGATAGTGTCTTTTAAAATGTTTAAGTAATCAGCTAAAACAAGTGAGAATAAAACACGTGTTCTCTCCGTGGCCTCCTCCTTTACCTATGTCATGGGTTCCTTCAATTTATTTACGGCTTTTATCTACAAAGGCTGTCTTGAAGAATTTATAGGCAACATCTCCTTTGACTAATAAATCTTTCGAGGTAGAAAATATTATTGTCACTATTTCACAGGGGATGGCAGAAGCCTAAAGCTGAGGATTTTGACAAATGGAGTCTTGTCTTCTGTTGGGAATCAGCCCTCCTTACCAGCCTGGCACACTGCTTTGATCATGTCTGCATTTTCTTTTTGTTTTTGCTGTTCTCTTTGTTGAAATAACCTTTCATCCTCTTTGCCACTGAACTTCTGTTCCTCTGTGAGATCCCAGACTAAAATATGACCCATTAACTGTGCTTGTAGACAGAACACACACTGTCTGTTTCTGTGTGCATGCTCTGGCTCCTGCCTCTGTCATCTACATCCTGCATTTTGTTGTGAGTTACTGCTGTCTGGTAATAGCTCTAAGTAGCTCAGACAAGCCATCCAACTAAGTTTAGAATGTGGAGACAATAAAAGGGAATTATTTGACTGCTTGAGTTGTTAAAAGTTCATTGCAGAACCTGAATCAAGATCTGGAAACTAGAGCAGAAAGTGTGGCCATGGACTGTTTATCCTATCAGGGAGGCAAAGGTTGGTTCTGATTCTCAAAGGGAAGAGTCCCATAGAAATTTTGGCATCCTTCATAGGCTAAAGGTATAAAGCCTGAATCTGAGAGGAGGGTGGTAGTCTGTATAAACTGCCTGTAACTGATGTGGAATTCTGAGTAGCTAAATTGCAGAGGTAAGGGCAAACTGAATGTACACTGGATCCTTGAAAGGACCCCAGCCAAGATTTTAATTATCTGAGGTTCCCCAAATCAGCTTGCTGTGGGCTGTGGCTTGTCTCAGTTCTCACAGGAATGCAAAAAACGTCCAGGCCTACGTGGCTTCAAGGGAGAATTATACCGAGGGAGAACTCACACCTGTCTGGTTCAAACTTCCAGAATATAGAAAGAGGGCTCCTTTAGAGCTACATTTTTTAGGGCTGACAAAACTTGATAATTGTGTCCGACAAGGACAATGTGAGAAGAGAAATTTGCTGCCAGTGTCATTTATGAAAACAGATGCCAAGATAGTGACATATTAACAAATTAAGTTCAACCTAAAATGAAAAGGTTAATGTCTCATAACTGCATCCAATTTCTATTAGGAACATAGGGATGGTTTTACATTTGATAACAAGGGGAAAATCCTATGTTTGTCTCAACAGGTGAAGTCTTTTTAAAAGATAGCAATTTAGAAATAGGTCCTTTTTTTTTTTTAAAAAAAAATGCATTTATCCACCCCGCTTTGTGTGTGTGTGTCTGTGTCTGTGTATACCTACACACAGAACAATTGGCAGAGATCAGCTTTCTCCACCATATGAGATCTAGGATTTGACTCAGATCAGGCTGGGCAACAAGGGCCTTTTATTATTGAGTCGTCTCAATCCCCAATCTAGTAACAGGAACTTCCCAAATCAGATAATGATATCTCAAAATTCTTTTGAGAGCAGGAGTAAGAAAAGAAGTTCATTATTGTGACTACATTCATGGATAGATTGACTGAGCCTGTATAATAAAGCTATAAATGAAAGGTGTATCAATCAGCAATGAGCTAATAACTAGTAATAACAAATGCAGAAGTCTTTCTGAAACAAGCGACTTACTGAATCAGTTTGGAAATATTTGTTTTTGCAATAGTATACAAATTATATTTTATTTTTTTTGTGTGTGTTTGAGATAAGGTCTCATTACATAGCCATAGCTGGTCTGGTACTCACTATTCAGAATAGGCTGGACTTGAACTCATGGAGATCTGACCTGATTTTGCTTCCAAGTGCTGCCATTAGAGGCATGTCTCAGCATGCTAGCCATAAAATAGGACACAATATTATAAACAGAATTTTATAAAGTGTTTTAGGGAGATTTTGCTCATTTCTTCAACAAATAATTGTATGACTGCTCCTCAGACATGACTCTAGCTCCTGAAGACACAGAAATATAAAGAAAACAATAAGATATTCTCATTCTGGCTTGAGAAACAGACACTAAGCAAGCAATAAGATAAACATACTTCATGCAGACTTATGCTGTCTGGTGGCATTTTGTGATGAACCATATACACAATGCTGGTACCATGAAGTCTAGAACCTCATGATGTCATAGCTATTTTTGTTTATATAAACACACTTTGTGAGTCTCACGCAATGGTAAACATGCCCAAGAATTATGTATTTATAAGGAATTCTCCTGACTATTAAACAGTGCACAACTGTCATTTCAAGCAATAAACAGCAAATGGGGCAGAGAATGTCTAGAAAAAGATGACTTTGGAAGGTAGGTGGAAAATTCTTCCTGAGGAGGTGTGTGGTAGTACCCTGAGGAGTTCATGTTACATATGAAGACCATATCCCTTCTCTTTATTAAACTAACTGATCTACTTCTTTAAAACAGTGGGCCCAGCCCTCAGGAACAAAGCATGTCATAAAGTGGCTTTATATAGAGAGATCATAAAAACTCTTTATTAAAAAAGATTTTAATGATTTGTAAGCTAATCTATTTGGTAGTCAGTCTTGAACTCACAGAAACACAGAAAGATCTTTGTCTCTGGAGTTATGGGATTAAAGGCGTAGATCACCACTCCCAGCTTTCCCTGTGCTGGGATTAAATGTATGTGCCATTGAAGCCCAGTTGTTTGTTCTTGTACTCAGCGATCCAGAACTCTTGGAGCTTTGTTATCCCTGGAACTCCAAAATCTACTTCTGCCTAGTATGACTATGTGTTGATCTCTTGATATTCCAGGAGGCTGTATTAAATATGTAACATGTCACCACAGAGTCTACTTTACTCTCAAAGAATTCTGGAGGAAAAATAACTTGCCCATTTGATATCTGAGGCAAATCTGAACTCTTATCCTGTTAGAGATGTTCAAACTGGGGTTTCCATCCTCTGTGGGCAGGGCATGCTTAAATCCCTTGTGTTCTGGCTATCAAGTCCTCCTGTCACATTTTATAGAAACATGCATCTTAGGAAGAAGCAGTTTTGGTGACAGCTACTTGGCAGCGATGAAGATGAATAAAAGGAGCACTTCCTTGAATTGGGGGAGGAGACTCTTAAAGCATCTCAACCCCTCCTCCCCAAATGTCCTCTCTTTTCTGAGTTCTGTTGATTTTCTGAAGCCACAGAGCAAAAGACCCTGAAAACACAAAAGGAAAAGTGCAAACGTCAGCCCAAAGAAGAATAAAGGTGATACTGATTGAGAAGCCCCAACCCACGCTAGGAACTCTGATGTAGACACAGTGTTCCTTACTGTACAGGTGAGCCCCGGGGAGTTGAGGCTTAGGAACATGCATACAGTCCCTCTGACAGAGAAGACAGGTAGGTTTTCATCTGGTATGAAAAGGTTCTATCTACCACAGCCTCTTCTTGATAGCCAGCTCTCAGAGAAGTGTTCCTATTTTCTGTATTTCTTAAGAAAGGAGGAAATACCTTCTGTACAAGGTGAAGGATGCTTTTGCTGAGCATGTGATTCAGCCACACAGCTGATGTTCTGACATTTAGATTGTTCTTCCTATAGAAAAGCTCAGGCTAGGAAAGAAGGCGGCGGCAAATTCAGTCACTGTAGAGAGAGGTCATAATGAAAATGAAGTTTCTTGGTTGCTAAATTTAAGCACCTTCCTTTAGACCTAACAAAATCAAACACACCATTGATACAAAAATCTTTCATTTGGTAAACATGTTGATCTAGGGAGATTCATGAGTACCTTACAAAATAACCCCCAGGCACACTATCTATCAAAATAAGTATCAAATGTGATTACTAAAAACTAGTTTTATCTGTTGTCAACAGATAGCTCAAGATCCTTGCCTGCCCATTCCTGGGCACCTGCAAATCCTGCCACCTGTCTGGCCCCAAGACCTGAACTGGTCCAGGGAACACCACTTCATCAGCCTTCAGAGGATACCATTGAACTCAGCTAGAGGTGTGCTTATAACCTTTGAGACCAAGGTGCTTGTGTATTTTCTTCATAGAAAGAAAAAGTGATCATAAAAATTTCTTTCTGAGGCAGAAAAGTGTCCCCAGTCCTCTACTGGGTCATTACAGATGACGTGATTGAAGTTTCATTTGAAGATATCACATGGCTGGTTGCAGCTAGGATATGCTTGAGCAGAGGAAGCATCTGAGAACATTTTCCAGCTAGAGTTTCAGTTTTGTAGGACATATGGTCACTGTGGAAACTATTCAAATCTGCTGTATGCTGCAAGGAATCAGCCATAGATATGTAAATTACTGGGTGTGGCTATGTTCCAATAAAACTTTACTTACAAAACCAGATAGATGGTGGGCCATTTTTGAATTACTGCTTATAGCTTTCCAGTACCTGGTATAGAATAATTATTTCTCAACACATGCAACTCAGATCAAACACATCAGTATTGTCTAGGAAACTATTAGAAATGCTAACAATCAGATCTTGAAAATTGTCAGAACAGCTGTCAAGCTTGTTGAACTTGAATTCTGGACCCTAACTTAGCATTTTTGATTCAAGACCAATGGGTCTAGGGTGGGGCTTGAGATTTTTATCTTTCTCACAGATTCCCAGATAATTGAATACTGCAGACCCAAGAGCACACTTGGAGAATTGCAAAGAGTTATCTGAGAATGACTCTTCTTGTATGTGGGATCTGGGAGGGGCCTTGTGATCTAAAGAGCAGAAAGCTGGGGCTGGAGAAGCAGGGGTGGGGGGACAGTGCTTATGTCTCTAATTGACTCCATGCTGGGGTGAGGGCAGGACAGTCCAGGAAGCAAAAGGAACCAAACTTGTAACCTGGTGAGGAGCTGGTGTGGACAGATAGTTTTGCATTGATGAAAAATTCCAGAGGGCTGACTGTCCCCATGCTCTGTGACTGTATTTGGCCAAGATGATGACATTTACTGGCATGCAGGCATAGGAAAGCTAAGAAGAAAGTTTGAGCCACATATGTAGGAAACATGAAGAACCTACAAAGACTAGACATGCCATAAGAGGCTGTGGCACATCTGGGCTTAGTTTTCTGTGAGTCTCTTTCTGTGAGGCTCAGTCATAGTGTTGAATCACATCCCTCTGATTTCACGTACTACTTGCATAGTTATGGAGCTGCAGGCTTCAGTGAAAAGGATAAGGAAGTTACTAGAACTTTTCCAGCAGATAAACCTGGTCTTTCTTACCTGCAAATGCTTCCAACTGTCTGGGGCTGGAAGAGTTGAGATTTTTTAGTAATTAAATACGAATTAAATATAAAAAAAAAAGCAGACTTGTCAAAGCCATGGGCTGATGTGTAAACAGCATGGAAGCCTTCTACCCCTGTTTGCTAGCCATAAAATTTGTCAACATCTGGTGAGCAGAGGCTGGGTCGGGGTAGGGGTGGGAGCAGAGGGTTGGGGGGGGTGTCTTTCAAACAGTGAAGGAGCTGCCAGAGGATGTGAGCTGCCAGGTGGTGTGTGCTCTGGAGTTTTCTATAGGAAATATAACTATTTCCAGGGATACTTGCTCAAACAATCATTCCAAACTTTGATTTTTTTTCCCACCACATGCAATCACCACATCTCTTGCAATATAGAGATACAGCCTTCAAAAGGACCATGTTCAAATTTTCCAAGGAAGAGAACTAAAGAGAATGAAGGGCTGGGATGTACAGTTTGGGACATTATTAGTTCCAGCATCGCAGAAGGCTGGGATGCATGGCTTTGGAACATTATTAGTGTCTCTAAGACAGTACTTTGAGAAGCAGGGTGGTCCTAGTAATCATGCCTCCATGCTCACTATGGGCGCTCTTAGCCCTTTCCCAGCTTTGAACCTTTCCTGTCATGCAGGACCTTAAAATCCAATTCTACTCTTGGTTCTTCTCAAAGAATGTGCTAGGCGGGCAATGGTGGTGGTGTATGCCTTTAATTTTGCACTCCAGAGGCAGAGGCAGGTGGTTCTTTGTGTCAAAGCCAGTCTGTTCTGGAACATGGAAAAAAAACAAACAAACAAAAAAAAAAAAAAAACAACAACAACAAAAAAGAATGTGTGCTCAAGTCATATCAGAAGCAATTTATTAAAAGAGAAGATTAAATTCACTTTCTCTGCTCTTTTTTAATTAAATTCACTTTTTCTGCTTTTGGCTAGGTTCCAATATTGGCCCTGAGATGCTTCAGTACCATCCATATCCCTCCTTTTCAGGATCCTAGACCTCAACCTCAAGTCAATTATCTTGGCCACATCTGTCTTTTTTAGCCAACATCCTACAACACACAAAACTATTCAGTTTTGAGGAAGAGATTTTGTAGTTCCTACCAGAACTCCTACAAAATAAAGTTCAAATTCTCCATGATCAACAACAAATAAGACCCTGCCCAGAAGGGAGAATTGACCTCATATTCACAAATGCTTGTCTTCTCCTTGGGATCTCCTCCATTTGCTCAAAGGTGGGAAATGGCTGCTATCACCTGGAAAGACAGTCCAAGAGAACCTGGCCTCAGTTTGGGAAAAGAGTTGGTAGATTTGCTGACAAGTGAGGTGACTTTACCTAATATCTTATGTCTAACGGATAAATTGGATCTAATTTGAGATAGGATGGATCCAACATTTAGGTTACCTATTTTTTTGAAAGTAATAAGATTGGGGACATTTTTTCTAAGGGGCATAAAGAATTCATTCACTGTTTTAAAAGTAGAGAAACTACATTGAAAACATGAAAATTAAATTTGCAAAATAAAATACACAAAATTAAAATTGCTCATTTAAATTTACTGACATTGGATTAGTCATAGAGGAATCACTGAAAAACTGAAGGATTCTAAATGTCTGCATTATTTTATTTTATTTTTTTTGCATTTCTTTTTTCCTTTCTTTTTTTTTTATTATGAATAAAGTCACATTTTCTATCCATGTATATCCTTATTCAAGGTCCCTTTCCCCTCCCACCCTCTCAGGTCACTCTCTCCTCAGCATGGGCAGGAGGTCCCAAAGTTTTGCTCAGTTCAGCATCCACTCCTGGCAGATCCAGTTTCCTCCCTGCAACATCAAGACTGGGTCAGGTGTTCCTCTAGAGGGAGTGGAATCCACGGTGTCAGTCCAAGGTGTTTCAAATCCCAAGCTGTTCAGTGGTTGTGGTTTGCAGCTTGGACATGCTTTGCTTTTTGCTTTTTTTTTGTTTAGAGTCCACTAATGAGTGTCCTGCATTATTGAAAGCATACTTTGCTACATATATTTAAAATGTAATTTTCTGGTCTTATCTAAAATATTGACCTACAAAATTATTTTATTATAATTTGTTTTCATCTTTATTTTTCCACATGAGCTGCTATGTCTGATTTCTCAGTATAATTTTGAATCAGGCATTTTAGAAAGCTGAACAGGAAATATAAATATAAAGCAGTCATGATATAGAGTGGATTACTGAAGCTAGACAGAATCACAAAGGGCATTTTTACTGTCATTTCTACCTCTGAGCTTCCTTCAGCTATACAGTTCAACATCGATGCTTGTCTCAAAGCTCTAGGTGTAGAAAGCCCTAAATTCCACTAGCTGTTGGCTGGCCTGGTCAGAAAAAGCCTGAGCCTTGTAAAACTAAGCAGGATTAAGGGCAATCTCACACACTTTACTCAGACCACATTAATGAGAAGGCTTCTGGAAAGGAGAGGACAAAGCAAGTCAAGTTAGTCTTTTCTGTTTCTTTTCCCTGAGGTGAGGAGATCTGTGGAGGCAAGATAACATTCCTTTCAGTCCTGGTCATCCCACTCTGTCAGATGCCCAGTTCTCTTGCATGGAGAATAAATCTTGCTTGAGAAAATGGCTGCTAGCAAAAAAGTTTTCTGGGGACTCAACTTTAATCTAAATAAAGGAAGAGAAAGATTTTCTGGTGCTATGGTTCCTGTGCCAAAGCAAATAGGTAAAACAAGAAACCTGACATTTCTCACGCTGTATTCCTGGCACCCAGGGCTCTGCCTCCAGATTTACCATCACTCTCTTCCTTTCCACTGATTTTTGTTGAACACCTCACTTTTAGGTTTTCTTCTCAAACTATCTTTCTTATAGATTTTAAAATCTTTTGTGCTTTATTTTTCCTTTGTGCGTTGCTCCAAAAGCTAATTGTTTCTAGAACACCTTTACCTTATGACCTAGAACATTCTAAGACCCAATAGAGTGTGGAGGGTGATGAATCTGAAGTTTCTCTCTTTGGCAATAGGCTGCAGAGGAAGGACATTCAGGCAGGGAGCTCGCCCCAAAGATATTTTTCTTTTTGTCCTACACAGGAATAGCTTGTATGAGCCAGGGAAAAGCAAAGTCAGGGTTTCTACCATGTTCCCCAAAAGATTCCATGAAGTTTTTCATCATCCACTTTCAGCTAAAGGACAGAACAAAAAGTGTCTAACTTGACAACCCTTTAAGGTAGACCTTTCCCATAGGATACAGAGCCATCTCTAACATGTAATGTTTCCTGAAGCCATTCTGCTTTGGGACTTGTCTATCTTGAAAACAAACCACCCAAGTATTAAACATCCTTCAAAAGACATCTTGTCTAGTTGTCAGAACAGGAAAATTCAAAGCAGCCCCGGGGTGACAGACTGTGGCTTCTCTGCCAGCGCCTGGAAACCTGGATGCCTTCAAGTGGCAGAGCTGGAAAGCTCCAAACCAGCTCAGGGGCGGCACAGCTCTGCTGGAACCCCCATCCCTGCTGATGCCTAGCGAGCTGGCAACAAAATTGAGCTGAGAATAGATTTTTTTTTTTTCTTTTTGGCTAGCATGTTCAAATCTGTAAACCACTTTCTGCAGAACAGAAGCTGTTGGGGGCTTATTTGTTCTGGTTTGAGCCAGAACATACAGAAAGAAGTAGAATTTAACTTTGCCAAGGATGCATCAGGATAGGCTGTGGGGAGTTTAGATACACAGTGACATTACTGAAAAGAAATAAGGGGGGGGCTTATAGGGTGACTGTCCAGATTTTTCCAAGACTGAGGATCTTAACAGAATCAGTGCTAAATTGTAATCGTTTGAGGCCAGGTAAATGGCTATTCACCCTTGGAGGAGATTAACATGGACCACGTTGTGGTGATGAACGGCTCTGGCAGCACCTTTTTAACAAAGCAATGTTGAAAAGGCACAAATATATATTCCAAAGGCCTTTAGTAAGTTTTAGAAAGCTCTGGGTGTCCACTCCCTGCCTGTAGCTGCTCTCCCAGTGAGCATCTCTGTACCTCAGAGCTCAGCCATGCACCCCATGAAAAGGTCCAAGAAGATATCACATACTAAGTAGATCTTCACATCTTCTCAGTAGTAGCTGTCTGCCTACAGAAACAAGCCAATTCTTATTTGGAAGGTTCCTGAAAGATCATCTAGGTAGGGAGCCCCAGATACCTGCCTGATGCTGATCCAGATAGGCACAAATCCCCACAGGATAGATATGTGTTTGTCTATGCAAAGTGCTGATCCCTCAATCATTCTCCTACTTCAGGGCCTTGGAACCATTAAGGTTTTTTTTTTAAAAAAGATTTATTTATTTATTATGCATACAGTTTTACAGAAGAGGGCACCAGACCTCATCATAGATGGTTGTGAGCCACCATGTGGTTTTGCTGGGAATTGAACTCAGGTCCTCTGGAAGAACAGTCAGTGCTCTTAACCTCTGAGCCATCTCTCCAGCCCCATTGGAACCATTAAGGTTTTTGTGTTTGCCTGTTATTATTACTCAGCCTTTAAGTCCACTACTGGCAGGATGCTCTACTCAACACGGTCATCCAATGAATCCTGGTATGGACAACGATAGCCTCAGAGTGGAAAGTGGAAAGTCAGCTTTGGACAGTCTACAGCAATTCAGTGCCCAAGCTAAGAGACTGTGAAGGTCTCTTCTTATGAATCAGTGATGGGAACCATTCATATGACCACATCAAGCATAAAGAGCCACAGAGGGCAAGCAGGCACACTCATCACCAAGGATCAGAAGAGGCAGGAACTAATTGGTGAAGAGTGCTGACAAGCTCCCCAAAACACCTAGAAAATCCAGGTTAAAATGAAATCCAACAAACACAAAGAAACAAAAGTGAAACTCAGGCTGAGGACACAGCCCAGCAGTAAAGTACTTGATTAGCATCTTTGAGACTGGAAATTCTATCCTCAGACTGGTAAAAAAGAAAATGCAGGCTTTAGCTCTAAGACTTCTAGATTCAGTGGATCTGAGTAAAGCCTGTAGGTTGATATAGAGCTGGAATACCAGAGTGTAGAAGCTGGGCAGCATGGGGGACCCTCACAGACAAAGCTAGCTTTTTTAAAAGGTCATGTAGTTACTGGAGGATAAGATTCAAAATGCCTATGGGCCTTTTCTATTCATTTCAGGCACTGTCAGCCTGGCTGAGCTGCATTCAGCTTTCCCTGTCTTAGTCACATTTCTGCTGCTGTGACAGAACACCATGGTCAAAGCAATTCATAAAAAAAAGTGTTTAATTTGGGCTTACAGTTCCAGAGTGTTAGTGTCTATGGCCACGAAAGAAAACATATAGGCAGGAATAGCTGAGCGATTGCTTCTTGAGCCGTGAAATGGGCAGAGAACGGGCATACTGGAATGGCAGAAGTCCTTTGGAATCTCAAAGCACACCCTCATTGACAAATCACCAACTTATTAAGGCCACATTTTCTAATTCTTCTCAAAACAGTCTCACCAACTTGGGGATCCAAACATGAGCCAGTGGGTCCGTTCAAGGAGGTGGATCTTTAATGAGGCAGTAAACAAGTGAACAAGACTGGTGGCCAATACTTTGAGTCTTGGAACTTCATTACAGGTCACATGAATGGATGGATCTTAACAGCATTACCCAGGGGCCAGGATTTCCAGGAAGCAGGAAGAACCAGGCAACAGTGATGGGTTAGTTAGACCCACTCTGGTTTTCTGCTATCTGAAACCTCTGACTAGATTCTTTCCTCTGTGAGTTTTCTGGTTAAACCACTTCTTTTTCATTTTAGCTTTTAGTATCTACGAAGTATAAATATTCCTCAAGAACTGTAAGGAAGCCTGTACTAAAGGGCTCCCTTGGAGACCATCCACTAAGAACCCTGGGTTATAAGAAACACAGCCCAGCTTGGGGTGGGATGGAGGATGGGCAATGCTTTCAATGCATTTACCACTTTGCTTGGCTTACTTTTGAATGCTTCAGTTCCCTCAGTGTTGGTTACAGAGCCCCTGTATAAGTCTACCTTGTACTTTGGTAGGCCTAATTTTGTATTATCATTAAAAAAGTCTCCTTTCTTTGTTAAAATTTCTATCCTGTCATCAACCAGGGCAGATGACACCATTTGCATGCAAAATTATTTCAAGGACAGACTCAGCTTTAGACTCCATACTCTAATGGCTACCTTTGTGTCTCTCTTCACCTCATAACTGTAACTTTCCTGAAGGGTGACGTCTTCCTTAGTGGGATAGGTCACTCAGGTGCAGTATGCAAAGCGCTTAGCCTTGTCTGGTGTTGGACTTGGTGTGGGGGATGGTGAACATCTTTATTATCTTCTTGTCTGTTCCCCACTAGCAAACTGCAAGCCTCACAGGACAGGGCTTTTTGTCATATTTGTTTATTTTGTAAATACTTATTGAGTGAAAGTCAATGAGATCTCCAAAGGGGACAAGAATCTGTTCTCAGCAAACTTGCCACCTGTCTTCCTAGCATGACCATGAATGAGCTCATAAATTCCCTCCTGGGGACAAATGAATCGGAAACCACCCTCTCACACTGTTTCCAGAGATGTGTTAGCTATACATCCCATAGGAAGCCGATCCCTGTAGACAGGAGCTTCGTAGCTCTGGAGAGTTTCTCTGAGTAGAAACTGTCAGAGGCAGCTTTAGACTCTGGATAGACCCTATATCAGCCACGGGGCCATGGGACATTCTTTATCCTAACCACACCTCCACCTGCCATACCTAGTTCTTGTCCTCTGCTTCTGGCTTCTGTTAACATGGTTCTCAACCTTCCTTGCTTCGTAAAGGGAGATTGAAACCAAGGGATACTATATGCCAGGTTCTGTGCTGGGTGGTAGGGGCACAATTTTACCAGTCAAGGACTCTAGAACTCTGTTGTCCATATATGGGAGAAAAGGCAAATGCACACAGAAAGGAACAATGTAAAACAAGACTTAAGTGTTCAACAATTAGAACAACAGTTGGATCTCAGAGATGACTTTCTCCAAAATCTGTGCTGAAGGTGACTGCTCTTTCTCTCTGGGGTCCTGACAAAGCTCCTCACAAGGCTTTTCCCTCACCCTCCCCGAGCTCTTGTTCTGGGACCCTGGAGGTGGCCTAGTTAACAGAGCCAATAGGAGGAACTTCGTTGCTGAGCCCTGGATGACAGGGCTGTGAAGAGTTGAGTCTGTGGTGTTTACCAGATCTGTTTTACAACTGCTTTACAACAAGCCTTCAAATAACCAGCACTGATGAGTTTCTGTTTCTGAAATGTATTCTGAAGATGCAGCTGTTTATACGTCCACGTGACTGGTCATTACCCACATTTCCAGGGCTAACCCAGGGCTTCCAGTATCTTCCAGAGCCCATCCCTGCAGACCTTCCCATGAACAACCCCATGGACAGCTCTTTCCACACAGCACTACGGTAACCAACTAATCTTTTCTGAGGAAGACTTGAGGTAAGTCATAAAAATAGGGAGACACTGAGAATAGACTAGCCTTCCTCAGCAATTTCTACAAGCTCAGCTTACTCTTCTGGAAACTTTGCTGCACATTCTTTTTCACAGCTTAAAAACTTGAAAATCCATTTTCTCTTGACTGACATGACTTATGTTTTTCATACGACTGCTCTCTGCAGGTAATTCCTCCTGTATAGGCCGACTGCCATCTCACAAAAAGTGTTTCTTTTCTTTGGTATAATCCACCTGGCCAGTCTTCCCTCCTCGTTTCTGAGGGAGTGAAAAAAAATGTCAATGGAATAGAAGGTCCTGGGTGTAGGGTACTGGAGAAGTTACTCAGCCTGGTCTCCCATGTGAAACAGACCACCGGCCTGGATTACCTCAGTTATCTCTCCTCTGGAATATTCTTATCTTCTGTATCTTATAACTACATGTGGCAATGGACAATCATTTATTTATTTGTTTTTCTGATCCAGGATGCTTCCATACCTTCCAGCCACTAGCAACCTGTTTTTTGTTTGTTTCAAACTGAGTGTCAAGGCTAAGATTAGCACTAAGTGTCTCAGCCGGGCATGGAACCTCATCTGTGTCAGTGAGACTGAAGTCCACACCAGTCCATACTTAGGCCTTTCTATAGGGCAGGGTGAAGGCAGCTGAGCATCTGCTTATCCAGCCCTCCAGGCTGATGTTTCTGCTGCAGTTTGCATAGGGCTCTGAAAATGACCCTAGAGACTGCTACCTGAACCTTTTCAACAACACTGAGAGTGAAACATTTGCTTCCTGTAAACTTTCTGGAACAAATGCAGCCTCCCAAGCAAACAATTCTCAAGATCTGGGTTCAAATGAAGTATCAATTATTTTGGAAATTTGTGGCAAATAAGTAAGAAGTGGGGGTAAAGACAGTCCCCAATTATCTTCACCCCTCTATCTTTCACAACACAGCATCACATCAGGACAGAACCAGAGCTTAGGGAGCTTCTCAGAGATATACTCCCCCCCTATTTTTCCTGAGACATGGAGAGCCAAGAAATATGCTTCCTGAGACCACCCAGCTAGTGGGCATAGGTGCCAATAGGAGACCTACTTGATATTTACAACTCTGCAGATGCTTTGATGATCCCAGTATTTTGGAAGAAGAAACAAATATAAAACGTGAACAGCCCCCTGAAGGCACCTGGCTATTTGGCTTCTCTTCCGTATCTTCTATGAGCTAGCATGTTCACACAGGACAAGCAGTCAGGGTGCTGGTCCCCTTGCTATCCTGTGCTAAATATAATGAGACTTCCTTTGCTCTGAGCATCGGGTCCAGAAGGCCTTCTGGTTGAAAAATAGTAACCATAAAGGGCCGCAGGCTTAGCTTGCTGCCATTCCTTTGCTGAAGCCATGCACACTGTTCCAGAGAGAAACAAAAGATGAACACAAATGTTGTCACACAGCCTGACAATGCAGCTTACCTTAAGATGCTAATGTGTGCGTGCATGAGTCACAGCATTACTTGCATTATTCTGAGACTAACACAACTATATTATACTATATATTAAAAGAGTGGATTTAAAAAGGGTTTAAGGGTAGATGGGGGGTGGTGAAAAAAGAAGAGGATGTGAGGGTAGGGTTAGCCAAAAGTAAGGATGTAGGGAAAGCCTTATAGAAACTGACCATGTTGTAAGTCAATTTAAAAACTCAATATAAAGAGTTTGAATGGTAGCATCCTGCATGGATGCTCTTTTCAAAAGCCAAAGGTTATGGACAAAAATCCCAATATTGGGTGTGGGATACTCTTGAGTTGTTGGTCAGGGAAGCTTTGAAAATTACAGACTGCTATCAGTGCCCTTGTTTGCCATCAATAGATGCTGAAGATGTCACATTCTTGGGTATTCATAAAACATCATACTGGATTGGAATGGAAACATTCTCCCTGTTTGATAGCTTTCACGGGTATTAAGTAAATTGTTGTGGAAGAACATCAAGAGTTCTTCCTAGTTGTAGACTCCATGAACTATAGTAATGGCTGCCTGGCAGGAAGTGTCCACTGGTGAAATAGTGGTATGGTTGCGATAGGGCTAACCAACTGCTTCCTGATTGAATATGAGGCCCGCTCTGTTGGTTTTGCGCATGAAAGCAAATATATACTATCAAGGTCACACACTGGAGTTTATTTAAGAGAGAATTCACAGGCAGGTGCAGAAGCAGAGGAGCAGGACAGAAGTCAGGGGACAGAACAAAGGACCGGAGCATGTGTACGCAGTCTCTTTTAAGGGAAGGGGGCATGTATGCATATGCGTCATGGGTCCAGGGAGGTGCTTCTGTATGCAATGCTGCAGGGTTTACGTAGCCACACCCAGGGGCATGCCTCCATACAAGGTGCCTCCCACCTGAGCTGAGTTGGCTCAGCTATGTGGAATGCCAGGAATCCTTACATGCTCTGCAGAAGGAAATTCATGCCTGGTATTGCAAACCTGGTTAAGAGAATGTATGTGGCTGGGGAGGTCACAGACCTAAAGGAAAACCAATTACTGCTGTTTTGATACAGGATCACATTTGCTTCTAAAATATGTTTATACCCATGGATTAATGCAGTTCTAGCCTTCGGATCACAGGAGCCCTGTTTTGTAGTGGGTGACAGTTAATGCAGAGAATCACAACTGGTCAACGTGTGAAGAATAGATGTCTGTGCCATGATCAGCCCTAAATAAAACACCTATATTGCACACCTCCAAGGTTCAAGACTAAGCAAACATTTATGCTCCCCACCAAGGGTAATCTATAAGGGGCATAGTAGAAAAACTTAAGAGTCAGAGGTTGGAGAGGGTGTTCTAGATATGACATGGATGCTGCATTTGCAGCTCACTGAAGCTGTGGTTACTTGCACCTGTCAGAATTTTATCTTTTACAAGGTTCATGAGGCCCATACCTCACTGAGAGACTATGGAGACTCGGAGCGGTGATGTCATTTTCCTCAGTGGTGTAGCCCCTGATAAGTTGCCCCTGTCTCACTCATGCTCATCTGTAAGTAAAACATGCTCATCTGACAATCTCTCACTCATGCTCATCTGTAAGTAAACAATGAGGGAAAAAAGACATTAGGGAGGAAGGGCCTTCTCGAGAAGAAGGGCGTTGGCAAGAGAGAGGTGGATGAGAGAGGGTAGTGGGTGTATATATGAAAATGACTAAAAATTCAGTACATACATGAGACTAAAAGTTCAGTACATACATGTATAAAATTGAAGAATGAAAAAAGGTAGATGTATAAGTTGTAAACATTGTAAGTGCACTTTAGGTTCTGAAATGTTCCTTTTGCATTTCTTTGCTGTGCTTTTTTTTTTTTTTTTATAAGTGTTGAATTCGTTTTCTGGACTGAAGGCCCTTGATTCTCACATCCCGAAACCTCTCCAGATTGCTCTTTCTCGACAACAATCGGATTAAACTCCCAGTGAACGACCAGCTGCACCAGGGGTGATTAAATTTGTCTGGATTCCATGTGGCCGTCTCTGAGGAAATTTCTGAAGCTTGTGTAGCTTACTCCTTGGCCGCCCCCCCCCCCCCAGCTGTAACTGTTTTTCGGCAGATAAAAATTGCTCTGTGGATTTGCCCTGTTCTGCTGGGATGGAATAATCAAAGGAGACAGTTTCAGCTGCCCAGATGATTGAATCTTGAGTCTGGCTCAAAAAGCTCTGGGCTGCCTGTGTTTTCCACGCCAGGAGTCTGCTAACTGGTCATCTGGTAAACTATGTGATTAGCTAATTATGTCTTCTTCACACAGCACATAAGCACTCATTGTAAGCCTTGTGAGGATGTTTACATCTTCCCCACGGTAGCCAGTGTTCTAAGAGGTACAGTCTGAGAGGACTCACCAGGCCCTCCTGTCAAGTCCTTGTGGCAGTTACAGGCACTTCAGGCCCCTCTACCTTTGTCTCACAGGCTTAGTTGGTCTCCTGTAGCCAAATGGTGTCCATCCAGCCTTGTAGCAACACTCAATTGTTCATTTTGACTTTTTCTCTTCCTGGAGTGCCTTCTTCCCTTTGGAACACCCCTATCTATCCACTTAAACCCAGCTCAACAGCATATAACAGCCTCCACTGTTTGCATCACAGGGTGGCTCTGAGCCCTCCCTTACATAGTTCCCCAGCACCAGCATTACTAGGGAGCTCCTTAGAAAGACAAATTCTCAAAATCCCACCCTGGACCAGGATCTGGAGGATGGGGCAAGTGGCTTCTTGTTGCAAATCCTCCAGGCAAGTCCATAGCATATGCATATTTGAGGACCACCATTTGAAAGCGAGCTGGGAAACTGCCTGTCAGGGAGAGAACATTCTCATTTTGTAGCTGAGTTCCTCATTCAGCCACAAAGAACTTGAGCTATGTACCCAAAGGCACATTCTTTTACTATTCAATGTATTCCTCCCTTAGACTTTTCTTTTCTCCTTTTAGGAATTGCTTTGTTCTCTGAATTACTCCGAAGTATTACTGCTCAGCATGCAGAATTCACTTCTTTTATCCCCCATCATCATCGTGTACAGTGAATGACTGTAAGTCTATGATTGGCCCAAGAACAATTAAATCTTCCAGGCCAAAGACAATGCAAGCAATATTTTTAAGCCCTTGTCTTGCTTGAGGCAGGTGTTCATGGAATTTTCTTTTAATAAGTTAAAAATTAACCAACCCCAAGGTTCATAAACACGTGATGTAGTAAAATAGGTTTGGAATTGTCTTTAATGTTCCCTAAGAAGTGAAAATGTATGGATTCATCATGAAAAAGGTAGATGTATAAGTTGTAAACATTGTAAGTGCACTTTAGGTTCTGAAATGTTGATTCCATTGACTTCGGGTATTTTTTTTTTTTTTTTTTTGGTGAGGAAAACTGGAATAGGCTCTGCCTTTACTAAATGCAGGGTTAGAATGATTGTAATTCTTTTTAACACTCCTTGGCTCTACTGAGTATTATGTGCAAAATACTGTGAAAGCTAAGGGGCAGATTTAAGTGGCTTTCACTAAAATTTATCAACAATGCAACAAATTCAAGCTCCAAAACTGTGTGTGTTTGTGTGTATTGTGTGTTTGGGTATGTTGTATATGTGATGTGTTGTGTTTGTGTAGATGTTGTGTATTGTAGGTGTGTCATGTGCATGTTGTATTGTGTATATGTGTGTGTATGGTATGTGTATGTTGTGTATGTATGTATATGTGTTTGTGAGTTTGTATGTGTGTGGTGTGTTTGTATATGTGTATGTGTGTGGGTGATGTGTGTGTGTGATTGTGTTTGTATTGTGTGTGCATGTGCATGTGTGTGATATGTTTGTATATGTGTGTATGTGTGTGTAATATGTTTGGTTTTGTGTATAAGTGTGAGTGGTAAGTGTATGTGTGACTGTGTTTGGATGTATTATGTACACATGTGTGTATGTGTGCTTGTGTGTGTGTGAAAATATGCCCCCAAGCTCCTGCTTTCAGATTGCTTTTCCAAAACTGTGAAGACCCTGGAGTGACCAGGTGATTTCCTCTGAATAAAGAAGAACAGGATTTGAAGGTAGGACAATTCCAAGGGAAGAAATGATGTCCTGACCTGCTTGAATATTTCAGTGGAAAAACAGAGAGAGGCGGATTGGGGCTGGAGGAAATAGACAAAACCATCAAAGCTCTAGTGTGTGACCTCCCGGCAACCCTGGGCCAGCCTCTGTTGCCCATACTTCTTAGGCAAAGACACAGAAGCTTGGTAAGTTAATAAGCATTCTCGAGGTTTTAGAGTCACCAGTAAGCAGCAAGTTTAAGGTCTGTTTTTGTTTCTCCTTAGGCCATACTGTCTGCCAACCACTTTCCTTGGGCACTTAGGGTGGGTGTGGCACAACTCAGGCCAGGGCCCCTTGAATTCTTTGGCCTAAGCTTCCACCCTTCCTGCCCCCTGGCTGACTTCTGTCCAGCAGAGTTTGCTGGGTATTTGAATGAACAGCTGCGGTTCCTGAGCCCTCATCCTACTTAGTCTTAGCCCTGGGCAAGACAAACACCTCCTTTGGGGGTTTAATCCTCTAATCCTGGAACCAGGCCCTAGGCTTTCCTATGTCTGGGATAAAACATATTTTCAGCGAACACTGTGTTTCGTGGTGCAGATTCTCCTCACTCCCAATGCTTGATAACCTGGCAAGTTAAATACTCACTCAGGGCTCCTTACTGCTGACCATCCTCGCTCAGAATACTTGGCTGTTTCCTGCCCCATCATTTCTCAGTGGCTGCACATAAGGGCTGACTTGTCTGTCCAGCATCATTTCCATTAGTGGAGACGGCCTGTGACTTTCTGGTGATCGTACTCACAGCCACATTGTGAACTTCCCTGAAAATGCCCCAGTCTGATGACTATTTCCCCTTCTACTGTTAGGTCCAAAAGAAACTCCAATTCCCCAAACTCCAAAAGGCATTCCGATGAACACCACCTGGACTATAGGAAGACTTCTGGCAGTTAGCTAAAAGCCAACATCCCTCAGGAACTTAGAAAACTGGTTCCCATCTACCAAAAGGAATCATTTCCCTTACCTTTGGTAGAAGGGACATATGGCTGCCTGTGGTGTTAGGTTCATTCAGTAGTCTAAGTGTTTTCTTATATCTAAGAGTTATCATGCAATGATGTAATAGCCAGCAGAACTTGAAGACTGATAACAGTATCATTCATGTCAATATGTAGGAAAAAATAAAAGTGAAGAGTCGAGCATAGATTTTATGTAAGAAGAAACTACAGGGGAGCATGTTTAAATTGATGTACACCACTCACAGGTGAGTATGTAAATAAGATCCCAAGTTCTCAGTAGAGTCTCCTGAGTACTGTTAAATAAAAGTCAAATAACATCTTGAAACCTGTGTTCCCAGCACCAGGGGACAGAGACAGGAAGGTCTCTGGTGTTTCCTGACCCTCTATTTAGTTGATATTCCATGAGCATCAAGTTCATTGAGAGGCCTGTATCAAAAATGAGGTGGAGGAAGATAAAGGCTGATGATGTTGACCTCTGGCCACCACACAGGTAGTATGCATACACACATTCACGTATTACACACACACACACACACACACACATACACACACACATACACACAAAATAAAGTCACAAAATGGTCTTAGTGTTCTAAGTAAGTTCACAGTTTTGTGTTGGGTGCGCTGATAGCTTGCCTAGGGTATATGCAGCTTCATAGCTTGCTCTTGACATACTGTGGTATTTGAGTATACACACATGAAAAATTGTCAAGTTGTTCGTAACAGTAGACAAAATATGCACAAATAACAAGAGACAGAGAAAAGAAACAAAGAATCATAGCAAGAAGCCTACCTTTACAAGCTGAAGAAATGGCCCAGTTTGTTAAGAGCACTGGTTACTCTTTCAGAGGGTCTGGGTTCAAGCCCCCATACCCACAAGGTAGCTCACAATGTCTGTAATTCCGTTCCAGGGCATCTACTACCCTCTTCTGGCCTCCAAGGCACCAGGTATAAATGTTCTACACAGGAATACATGTAGGCAAAACATCCATATAAAACACCCATACACATAAAATTTAAAATAATAATATAAATAAAGAACTTGTCTTTCAATATTTTCTAAGAAGTATAGGAGTCTAACTGTTTTAGAATTTCCTTTCCTGAGGCATAAATTGAAGTAGGTTAAAACCTTCTTACACTGATATGTTAGGACCGTCTTTTAAAATTTTCATTTTAACTTGGCATGTTCAAATGACAGATGTTTATCAATCCTGGTACCAAATGTGAGTTCATTATTCTGAGATCACACTACAAATAAATGTCAGAGTTAGAACTGTACCCCAGTGTGCTGGTACTGGATGAGGTGGGATGGCTAGTCCAGACAAACTTTATTTGCAAACACGGATAAGAAAGCAAAGGCCAATCTCTCTTCACAAAGACACTGCAGAATGAACTGTGGAGCATCTTGGGATTTTCTGGTCTGTCCTGGATGAAGCTGCAGCTTAACAGCCTGTCCAGATGTCAGGATTCCAGGGGCTCTGTACTCAGGAGGCCCATTTCAGGTATGGCAGGTAAAAACAGAATGCTTGGTTCAAATTGAATTTCAAACCAACGAACTGATACATGTTAAAAAAAATCAAATTTGCATTTTATCTAAATGGAAATTTAGTGGGCATCTTGTTTTATTACTGTTTTAGCTCTCCCATGATAACCACAAGTCCAAGAACCTTGGATTAGATTTAAGTGTAAAACTCCAGAGATACATACAAACAAAACCTCCAAAACAGCACTGATAAAACTGGGGATTTGTGATAATAAAAGGGACCCTGCAGGTGGGGAAGTCTGGCCATATAAATTTTTTTGCCTTGTTCATTTGTTTCTTTGTTGTATTTTAGGATAAAGATAAAAGCATCTCTCAGCTTTACATTAATAAATGAATTAGTTAGAGGATTCTCCTACATCTCTGGCATATTTATCTACAGTATGTGAACTGGGATAAAGGAAGTGGTATGTGGTGGATAACATTGGTTGTCAACTTGACTAAATCAACTAAAACCCAAACAGCTGGGCACTACTGAAAGAAATTTTCTTGAACGATCATTTGAGGTGAGAAGATTCTCCTAAGTCTGGATTGTTTAAGCACTGAAGACCCACTTGAAATCCGGCCACACCTTCTGGCAGCAGCCTGCATGAAGGAACACAGAGAAAGAGAAGCTTTGGGGGTTTCGTTTGGTTTTCTGGCTTGCCCCCACTCTTGCCAGTAAGTGAATCTATCTTATTTCTGAGGCATTACTTCACTGGTTGTTAGAAATTTCTTTTTTCCTTTGGGATTCCAATATTGACTGAAAACTGGCAGCTGTCTAGGACTTTCCTGGGACTCCAGCACCAGATTGAGAGCACTGAGACATGCAGTCTCATGGACTGAACAACTATAGCCATTGTTGACTATTCAAACTCCAGCCTATAAACCACTCTAATAAATCCCATTATACACACACATGTGTATGTTTTTACACATACACACATCATCATCATCATTATCATTCTATTAGTTCTGTTTTTCAGAACCCCAACTAATACAAATTGTGGTCTCCAGTTGGTGGAACTGTTTGGGAAGAATTAGATGGTATGGCTTTGTTGGATGACGTGTGTCATGGGGCAGCCTTTGAGGTATAAAAAGCTCACACCATTCTCAGTGTTGTCCTCTGTGCCTAATGCATAAGTAGCTCTCAGCTACTGCTCCAGCACCAGCCATGCCTGCCTGCCAGCCTGCTGCCACATTCCTACCATGATGGTCATGGATTCATCCTTGGAAACTGTAAGCACCCAGTAAACTCTTACTTTTTTATAAGTTGCTTTGGTCATAGTGTCTCTTTGCAGCCTTAGAAAATTGACCAAGACAAGAAGTATTGGGGTTCTCTTACTTCTTCACAATGTTGCTATGGCCGTTTCCATTTGTCAAGAACAATGAAGATTCTCAAAATTACCAGCTACTACAACAACACTAGCTATGCCATTTATCAGCTACTATAACAACACTAGCTATACCATTTACCAGCTATTACAACAACACTAGCTATACCATTTACCAGCTACGATAACAACACTAGCTATACCATTTATCAGTTTGGTGTGGGGGTGGTAGATGGGTGAAGGAAGAATGCTTTTTAATAATCTTCAGATAACTTCTTCTATAAGTAAAGGATCTGTATTCAACTTGTCAGATGGCTTGGATGTGCCTCTCCAGGGAATTGTTAAATGCATGCAAAAGACTTACATGAACTACAAAAGTATCTGAAATCTTACTACTTAAGTTCAAATATCTAATCAGCCTGCACAGGCATTGGAAAAGCCATGGATAAAAGAATTACTTGTTTCTTTCTATGATTTCCAGAAAGATTCCAGGGACCAGATCCTTTTTATCTGTTGACTTTATGTTTATTCCTAAGGAGCCAAATAATGCTCTCCCTGGAAGGTGGGAGGTTTACATTTAAGTGCAGTAATGCTTTCAAATAAGACACATGCCATTTATGAACTACCTGGGAGGCCACAGCAAATGAAGCATTTTCTCTGTGTGAGTGTTATTAAAATGAAATGAAGATGCAGAGATGATGTGTTCTCTTCCTGGCTGGATAACAATTCCAGATTATGGCTGTTAATGTGGACTTGACTGGGGATGTAGCCATCTGTGGTCCTGGCTGGAGTATTGAAGAAACAATGGAGCCCTGTGCTTGCTATTGGGAAGGTGGGGTTTTTGTCCAACTATATCAAACCCTGTAGCCTTAAGGGATCTGAAATTCCATGCTCTCGTTTCTGATCTTTGAAACCCTTTTCTGGGTGCTTGGGCACAGTGGTGAGTCAAGTATCCAATGCTCCTTAGAATAAGAAGGGATGACTCTTGGTCAGATGAGCAGGCAGACAGAAAATCAGGACTAAGTGCAGTTTCTATTTTCTCCCTCCTGCCTTTTAAAAAATTATCTCTGAATAGCTGCCTAAAGTGCATCTTCTTTTTGTATTTTATTTGTTTTAAATACAGAAGAAAACAAGACTAGAAAAATAAACACAAAAATTCAAATAGAAATGTTTTCTATTTTCAGTATTTAATATTCATTAAAATCCCATGCATTCTTGCATGTATTGTATAGAACTTTATGTATCAGTTTTACTAACTTTTTTGAGGGCCAAGAATTTCTGTTTTCTTTCTTTCACTTTTTGTCTCTAGGCCAAATATAGAGCTAAATATGTGGTGTCCAACAGAAGAACTATTTCCAGTCTAGTATTTCCCCCTTTGCCTTACACTGTGAGCCAGTTATGGGGGCTAGCAAGTCTGGAGATCCTTGTGGATACTTTGAACTTATCATCTGTTTCCCTGGTCAAGAAAAAGCAAAGCACCATTTGGCCTCTTGGTCAAAAGAATGGCCTTGGGCAGAGATTTGACATTCTGATCTTTAAAACCCAGAACATTACATATCCAGCGTGGCCTGTCATAACCTGGCCAGAAGTCTACCCCTGTCCCAGGAAAGATGATTTATCTGAAGGTATTCTAATGAGGTGGAAGGAATAATTACTCCTTAATGAGATAGTATAGTTCTCTTCCCAGTGGCGGGCCTTGGTGTGGTGGCTTACAGAGCTGCTCTCAGGGGAGTACTGGTAAGGCTATCTTATTTTCTGAATTCAAACTCTGAAAAATGTAACTTCTTCCTCCCTCCCTTCCCTCCTTCTTCCTTCTTTCCTTCCTTCCTTCATTCCTTCCTTTCCTTTCTTCCTTTCAAGTTCATATTTTCTTTCAGTCAATAATCTAAGCAAGCTTTCCCTGACACTTGGGGCTTTCTCACCTTTTAGCCTTCCTTTTCTTCCTACAATTGCCTATAGATTCCCGTTGCCCAGCAAGTCTGCTTCTTTGGACTGGAACTGGAAAAAACCTGGCTGTCTTTCTTTTCTTCACTTCCCTCTTCTCGGCAGCTGCCAAGAGTTCCAGCTTGCCAGCTTTGTTGTTTCTCTTTCAAATGCTAAGCTAACAATATCTTGGAGCTTCCTTCTGAGTCCATTTTGCAATTCTTTTATTAATCAGACGAAGAATCCAAAAAGGGAACTCCGATGTCCCCAGTAAGAAGCCCACCCCTCTAAGCTGCAGACGGCTTACCTTTTAGACTTCCACACTCCAGTTTTTACAGAGAACTCCACTCTGCAGTTTTTCAAACCTTGTTTGCCATGATGATCCACTTAGACTGTGTGAGGTTATATACTCCTGGAAGTCGGGACCTTGACTATTTAAATTTATTTTGTAAAGACCGAAACCAGAGCCAAATGCTTTGTAAGACAATGAGCAGTAGTGAGGAGAAAGTCAAAATGAAAAAAAAAAAAAAAAAACCCAGGCTCATTCAGATTGAAGAAACTAATATGTGTTTGCCCAATGCCCTCTTTAAGTTATTACAGACAGAAAATGCAAAACAACAACAACACCAACAACAAAACCAAAACAATGGCCCAGGAGGAACTCAGACTAAAAGGTAAATGAAAAGAACATATTTGAATATGAAAAGCATGTGATCACTGTGAATAGGACTATAATTTAGAGTAAACACAGGAAGGGGGTTCAAGTCTATGAAGATTTTTATTAACAAGACAAAGAATCCAAAAAGGGAACTCAGATTTCTCTGGTAACAAGTCCACCCCTCTAAGCTGTAGACGGCTTACCTTTTAGACTTCCACATTTATATTACTGAGGATATAAATGCCTCAGTAATGCTAATATTCTATGGAGCTAAAGGAAGTTCAAGGGCAATTAGCATTAGGTCAAAAAAAGAAGAAACTTTTGCAGGCATGTGTTACCAAGTTTCCTTCATGCATAGAAGAGAAACCAATATGAGTGATATCATGTAGCAGGCTCTGTACTCATTAACCATTCTGACTACCTTGTAAGGTCAGTACTCTAGACATATTCATCCATTTCTCATTAACAGAGAAAATATCTAAGGTTGAGGAATATAGGAAGAAAAGCTGACAGTTTGGGAGATGGAAAGTTCAAGATCAGGTGGTACATTGGTTCAGCCTCTGGTGAGGGTCTCTTTAGCTACATAACATCAAGATGGAGGTCGTCATGGCTGAAGCCCATGTGAGAAAGAAAGAACTTTTGGCAAGGAACTGAAGAACGATTCAGGCCTTGGGCTTGCTCTTTGTACAACAACTCACTCTCTTGAGAACTAACCAGGCGAGTCCCATGAGAACTACTGTAACCTTATCCTCTTCTAGGAGCAATGACCCAATGACCCAGTCATGTCATCCAGAGCCTACCTCTTCAAGTCTCGCTACCTTTCCTACCACAGTGAGGACCAAATCTCTAATCTATAAGCACTGAGAGAATAAACCACCTCCAAACCATGACTGTTATCTCAAAACTTTCCTACCCTTCAGATGAGGAAATCAGAAGTTAAGAAAATTGGGGTTACATTGTGGGTAGTGGAGTAAGAATTCAAATCAAGACCATGATCTCAAAACCCTGCTCTTGGCTTCTTCATGTGGCAGAACTCAGGAAGACCCTCCACTTCCCAGCTCAGGATTGTTCTCTAGTACACTTCTTGTGTTTTGTTTCTGAGGAGAACAATCCATGCCTCATCAAGAATGCAATGAGTTTGATGGGCAGTTTTGACGGTACATTTTCTTTCTGGACATCCTGAGTGCCATGTCTTTTGACAGCTTGTCCCTGGCAGTCAATATAAAGGTATTTAAAGTGGAAAAAAAATTGTTCCAGCTGATTTTTGTCCAGATGATAATGTGTAGCTGTTTCCTCTGAATTAAAATGTTCTTTCAAGGGGGGAGAGAGAGGCTCAGGAGATTCAGAAAATAAACAAAATGTTGCTTATCTGGGAAAGCAGAAAGTTGAAAGTTTCTTAAAGAGCCCTCTTAGCTTTGTAGGAGGTATAACACTGCTGGAGGACCCTGAGCCAGAAAGCTGTTGAGAGCACCTAGACTGGGTCTTCCATGAGCTGTCACTCATGTCATGTTGGGCTGGGTCTTTTGGTGATCCATCTGCTTTTGAGTCATCTCTTCTCCAGCAAGAATCCCTTTAATGATTTAATGATACCCCTGCAGGTAACCTCCATAACAACTCACTGGGTCATGGAGTGGGACTTTGGTACAATCAATTGTTATTTGTTCTGTTGTGAATTCTGTTTCTTGAGAACTCTGCTTCTGGTGTGATGTGTTTGTGTGTGTGTGAGTGAGAGAGAGGGAGGGAGGGAGGGTGGGAGAGAGAGAGAGAGAGAGAGAGAGAGAGAGAGAGACTGTGGGAAAAGCTTCTCACATAACAAATGACTGCTACAGCTTGAAGCCAAGAGACATCCCCAGTTTCTGAGCACAGGGACCATTCATTCTGAATTACTTTCTAATATGTATTTTTATGAGCTGATTATCATTTTGGGAGTTAGCAAATAATTTTGTTTCATGCTTAGTTGAAGCCTGAGGGGAGAATTTATTACATGAAAAATGGGCTCATCTTAACTAGAATTAGGCAATTTACCATGGTATTCAAATATACCTCATAAATCATACATCTTAGTTGATCTGAGCAGGCGAGTTTGTACACTTCCAAGCTACATGCTTTGATTTTATTTACTTAGGATTTTGAGACATGGTCTTCCCACATAGCCCTGGCTATTCTGGTACTTGCTTTGTAGGCCAGGCTGGTCTCGCAGAGATCTGCCTGCCTCTGCCTCCAGAGTGCTGAGCTTAAATGTGTGCGCTACCATACCAAACTGTATTTAGAATCTTAATCTTACGATTCAGTTGTTATAAAACAAAGCACCTTGCATGATGATTCTGTGCCACCTTTGCCTTGCTGGTGGATCGTTTCCCCCCGACCCCAAACCCGGAATTAAAAGAATTGAGTAGGTGGAGACTGACAGACTCTGAGGGAATGTAAAATGATGACTGTAGTAGAAAGAAAGGTTAGTTTGTTACTAAAAACTAAATTTTTACATTAGATTTACAATTTTCACCTGTCTCAGTGGTAGGGACTACAAACATCACAGTCTAGCATAATGGACTAGGCTCTTTGCATTCTGGTCACCTCTTGGAGAAGAGGGTTAATACTAAGATTTTCTAACATCCTATGTGCTACTGTGTAAGCACCTGCAGGTGTAGCAAGTATGACCACTGAAGTAAGGAATTTGCAAAGGTCTTAATACTTATTTCTACATTAAACTACATATATCGGCTTGACCAGATCTAATTGGGTTGTTTATAAATGGCTATGACAGAGACATGGAATGAAAACACATAATAACATAATTAGCTTTGACTGGACCAGCACTAAAAGTGGCCAAAATCAACCAACCAACAAACCAAACAAACAAACAAAGAAAAAACTGAATGCATATCCCAAATACTAAAACCTTCAAAATTAAATTAAACTTGATAAGGCATAATCACTTGTATAAAATAAAAAATAAAATACTATGGTACTTTAACAATTTATACTTAATCACATATATTTATTTAGTACACAATTGTATTATTAATTATAAATGTGATCTTGGACTAAGTTTATTTATTTTTGAGACAATGTAATGGCTTATCTGGCTTTAATGTGATTCACATTGGGACCCAGTCACTACCAATGTGGTGCTGGTGACAATAGCCTCAGTGTGGCTCCACCATGGAGGACACCTACACTCTCTCCTTACATGGGCAGGAAATTGGCTTCTACAGACAATAGCTGAGAAAGTTCTTGAAACTTAGATTCCTCAGGACTGGCTGCTGCCTTTCTTTGAATTGCTTAGTTCTTGACAGATTTGCTCACAGAAGACTATATTATCAACATATTAGTCAATATTGTGTATAGGAATGAAGTTCTAAATTGTAGCCCCCCCCCAACAAAGCTTGTAGGTACACAATTAAATGTAATGGTACAGAGGGTAATTCTTTCCTATCTTTCACATAATAAGATCTTATTTTGTGTGCTGCGTAAGCCAACTCCTCTCACAGTTTTATGGAGTATTACTACTAATGACACTAATAATATTTCTAATCTTTAGAGAAGGACACTGAGCTGTAGCAAGAGTTGGTGCTACATAACTACTAAGCATTTAAACCCGGACACTGTGTCTCCACCAATTATCCTTTTATATTTAGTGCTTCCCTGATGGAGGAGGAGAAAATGGGAGGTCGGATGTATTGTGAAGGTGGAGTCGACAAGATTTTCTGGTAGTTTGTATATGTGTTGTTTCAGACAACACCCAAAGACTTGTACTTCCCTATTTGAAAAGTCTTAGAACACAATAAAGGTTCCTCTGATTTTCACTGACATTGTGATACAAACATGAGATTATTTCCTACAAGTTCACAGGTTAAATACCCGGTCTTAAAGCTGATGCTGCTCCCCAGATAGCTCTGGTAACTGCACAAAAGGTGTTTTAGCAAAAGAATATTGATATCTGGGGCTGTATCCATGGGTGCTAGAACTTCCTCTTGGCCACTTCTATTTTCTTTTCTCAGCTTCCTGCTGACAGCATTGAGAGCTGCTCTGCTCTGTTCCCATCTCCCTGCTATGGGGGAGTGACTTGTCTGAAACAGTGAGCTGAAATAAATTTCTCTTCCCCTGAAGTTGTCCCTCTTAGACATTTTGGTCATAGGCTTCTGCAAAGTTCTCATATTTACTGACATGATCCATCTAAAGAAGGAAGCTGCCATTTTCAGTCTTCTTATTGGAATTTCATTGTTGGGAAAGTATTAGACTCTTATCACATGAAGAAAGAATAGACTGTCAGCACACCTGGATAGATTTTTGGGTTTTTTTGTCACATAACCATTACACCCAGTCAACATTTCAAGGATAGCCATTGATAGCCATGTTGCCATATTTAATTCTTTTAAAATCATTTACTATCTCCTTGAAATTTCTCTACCCTCCCACTTTTCTCTCCTCCCAAATATTGAATTTTAGCTTCAAATATTTACTTTACTTTTGTGTCATACACTTGATTTGTGACTCATGTGCTGTGATATCCCCCATCCTTAATAAATTTGTGTCTTTATTCTTCATTTGACTGTTATCAGTTCATTTCAGTGAACATTTGCAAAGCATTGGGAAAGTTTTCCACTTATGCTTACATGAGGCAGAAGAAAAGTTGAAAAAGATTCCAAAATTTTGTACGCTAACTGTCAATAATTCTCATGGAGAAAGCTTAGGGTAGGCTGAGTGAGGACAGGTTAGGGGTTTGGCACAGGATCTATACAACCTGAGATCTACGTAGTAAAGATGACAAATGGATAGACAGAGTAATGCAAACTAGATACAATGGCATGCATGCTTAGTTACAAAATTACATCACTCTATGAATAATACAGTAACCCACTGCTTTTATTGATCATTTTCTTATGTGTTAAAGTATATTTTGAAAATTGTATATGAATCAAAAATTTTAAATTAAGATAATTATACTTTTTAAGCCTTTTGAACACACCTTGGCCTAGTTATCCTTATGGTGATTCACAGATAAGGAACGGGAGGCTGCCTCCTCAATGTCACCACTATTCCAGGGAGATCAAATTAATACAAGTTGAGATTTTTCCTCCTACCTGCCTATCAGGGGCTTCTAATATAATATTCCCAATTCCAGTTTTCTGGAACCATGACAAATCTATACGGGGCTTACTGCAGCTAAATATCTGTGAAGTGTCTCAGGATGCTCTCCCAAAATAGACTCTGCATTGACACAGTCCGCATTACATAGCATGATGTGCAGTTTCTATCTAATCGCATCATTTACAGATGGCATGAATTCCATAGTGTATTCCCCATGGTGATTATTTCCTCAGCATTATATAAACAACCAACCTCTGTGCTTCTCATGTCTTTGCTCATTTCTCTAGCTCCTGAATCCTGACTTAACTCACTGATCTTTCTGTTCTGGAGGCAAGAGCTCAGATGTCAAACAGGAAGAAAATCATTGCTTATTCATAGGACTGTACCTTAAAGCATCCTTTTGATAAATGATGGCAATGGGCTATGGGAAAGGATGGGCAAAGCCTGAGGTTGCTTCTGTTCCCTCAGAGCTCATGAGGAGTTAAGAAACGGGTGAATATTAAGGAGAAAAGGCATGAACATTTTAGAAAAGCAGATCAGCAGCCATTGGTAACATTTATGTTTTTCTTTGGCAATGCAGAAGGTTGTATATATTTTTAATGCATGCATACAGAAAGATTCAAACAATATGGTTCTAAAAAAAGTTAGGAATAAATGTAATATATTCTTTTTTTCATGGTGGAAATGGGAGGTTGTTTATCTAAAAATAATTTTTCCAAGCCATACAAAGCATTTACTATTTTGTGCTCTGTAGGAGGGAGGGGCTGTCTTAAACAATATTTATTTGGCCTATGGTGTCTCTATGGTTCTTTATTAATAGGCTTTATAAGATCTAAAGCAATCACAGTAAGCTTTTGCACTTTTTATCCATCAAGCTCCCTGGAAGGTATTTCAAATACCAACTCATTTAATGCTTGATGAAATGGTATTTTATCTACCTGGATCTGAGATGTGTTTTCTCAGATAGGTGGGAAGAGAAAGTTCTAAAAGTCTGGCCCAGGGCCAGCTCAACCTCTCCTTTCAAACTAAACAGAAATAAAGAACAAGACAAAATAGAATGCTTACCCAGTCCAAACCAAAAACAACAGTAACAGTAGCAAAAAACTGTGCCCAACCAAAGACCCTCTTCCTGCCCTTGGATAATTGCTATAATCCATAGGCTTGAGCATGGCTTCTACTTTGCTGGGAAGACCTCTAGGTTTCCTAGGAGTTTCCCTTCCAAGGAGTGTCCCACTGAAATTAGAGACCGAGTTCTGCAGGTCTGTAATAGCTGTCCATGCTCTGGGTCCCAGGTTTGCTTCTCTGTTGTCTTCCAGCTTCCCATCCCTGGCCTGCAGCTAGTATCACCCTGGGCAGCAGTTGGTTGATGGAAGAACATAATGGTGACCAAATTTATGTCACAGCTCTAGCTTTGTTGTGGTGGTTTAAGTGGAGGAATGATGTATTGACGGAAATTCTTAATCTCTGTCCCGAAGTTCTAACCCTTTAAGATGAATCCATTTCTTAGGAGGTCTCTAGTGGTTCAAAAATTGGTAAAGATTCTCTGGTTTAAATTTGCACTGTCTAATAAGGTAGGTGTCAGTTCCTGTGGTTGGTGCTCACTTGGAGTGTGGCCAGTACAACTGAGGAGTAGATCTACAATATTATTGAACTTTTGGTTAATTTAAGCTAAGATACATACCCAGGTTGCAGACATCTGGAAAAACTGGAAACATGAAGAGCAGTTTCAACTCTAACATGAAATCTAAGTATAGATTAAGTATTTCTATACTTTATACTTAAGCATCTAAAGTGAACTTTTGTTCAGTACAACATACTAAATTTACTTAGTAGATTTTGAAGATTTAGTATAGAAAAGTAATATCTGAGATAAAATATCTCAGCAATTTTAATCCTTCATATTGATAATCTAGGAGTCTGGTGGGATATGAGACATACTAAAATGATACTATAGGTTAAATAAAATACATTTCTGTGGTGGTTTGAATGACAATGGCCCTTGTAGGTTCTTATTTGAATACTTGGTCCCTAGTTGGCAGAACTGTTTTGAGAAGGATTGGGAGGAGTGGCCTTTCTGGAGAAGATGTGTCACTGGGGTTGGTATTTGAGGTTTTAAAAGATTCACACAAACCTAAGTATCTCTCTGCCTCCAACTTTTGGATAAGATGTGAGTGCTCAGTGACTGCTCCAGTGCTTGCCTGGACCCATGCTTCTCACCATAATGGTCATGGACTCACTCTCTAAAACTGTAAGCAAACCCCCAATTAAATTGTTTTATTTTATAAGTTGCCTCGGTTATGGTGTCACTTCATTGCAATATAAAACTAAGACAATTATTAAACTTAATTACATGTTTTTAAAAACTTTTTCAAATATAGCTATTAGTAAGTTTTAGGTTATATTTGTAGTTTCAGTGTATTCTATTGGACAGTACTACTTTTATACATCTTATGATTTATTATAAGCTCTTACTAAAATTGAGACTATAGTCCAGGCTTTGGTAATTTTTAATATATAAACTTGCATAAAGAAAAATAGTAAAACTGTTATACTTTATGTAACTTAAGGTCACTAAGTTTCTTAAATATTACATTGTTTTACAAATGGGAAGAAGAAATGGAATTCTTGAGTGTTTCATAAGGAAAATTATATTCTCCCAGATGAAAAATTATAGCTGCTTCTCTCCTCATGTTTCTTCTTCAAAGGTCCCAGCTACGGGCAGCAGGGATCCAATTCTCCAACAGCAAAGGCTCCATTGTGGGAATGTCAACATTAGTATTAAGATGCTGCAAACATCTATCTAAGCTTGTAAGTGAGCCCACAGTTTCAGAACAGTTTTCTGTGGGTGGATGGAGGGTGTGTGATGTGACATTCTCATGCATACATTCATATTCCCTTACGATTCGGCCATAGACTGTTTGTTTCTTCCACTTCACCACCTCAAATAAAACACCCACAATGTCACAACACATCAGGGGCATCCTGCCAATTGAGTAGGAAGTTCAAGGAACTCCCTGATGCTGAGAGTTGGAGAGAGAGAGAGAGAGAGAGAGAGAGAGAGAGAGAGAGAGAGAGAGAGAGAGCGAGCCACCAGGACAGGGGATTCCTCTTGTGATTCATTCTGATTCCAGAGTTCCTCTCTTGTATGCTTGTATAATCGATGTAGAATTTCAATCTACACATTGGAAGGTTGAAAACACATTGCTTTTCCAACTACCTTCTGCTAATGTGGCAAAAGTCACTTCTCTATAGCACAGCCAGGACTGGAAACTTCTGGAGGAACCTGAAGTGTCTTTGTGGGGTGGCCATAAGTCCCACGTTAGCTGAAGATTCCACTTGGGCTATATTCTGTTGTGTTATTTGCTCACATAACCAGAGAAAGGGAGCTTGGAGAATTTCTAAATTTGAAAACTAGGAACTTCTTGGGGTTACAAAGAACTCAGTGTGTGAAAATCAGAAAGGTCGGGGTTACGTAGTTCCTGACTGGTCATCATCCATCCCCTCGGTCTGACTTTATTGTTCCATCAGCAAGTTGGGCAGATGATCTATGGCCCAGTTATAACTAAAGGAATAGTGTGGACTAATCTTTAAATGAGTTCTTGAAGTTCCTATTATTTTCAAAATTAAAATAGAGTCAGTTGGTATTTTGATCATTATCTTGCCTAGTGTGTTTCTGCTGGAAATTGGATGTGCAGAGTTTTTTGCTCACTTTTTCCTAAGTGATGTACTAAGACAGATTCCCATGTACTAAGTGAGCATGAACTGGACCCATGGTTTCTGTAGTATGGCATATTAAGTGTTTGAGAGTAAATACTGATATGAAGGGTTAAAAACCTAGTTCCTCAAATAGGTTTGAATGTGAATATGAATGTTATTTTGAATACCAAATAAATTTTGATTAAGGAGGTTACTAATATTGATGCAATTAGCCATGAAAAATAACCATCCTTTGAGACATAAATATGCTTTGATTTTGTTTTGCTTTTGTATCAATAATTGTTCACTGTTTCAATTAACCATGACATTATAGACAGGTCAACATACAGGCTAATTGTTCTGCAAAGGAGCATGTGTAATATGAAGAGGCAGCTGTTCAGGAAAGACGGCTGCTTACATCTCCTGCTCTGGGACTGTCATCTCAGGGCCTGAAGTTCCCACTGCGTTAATGATGCAAGACAGAGTTAGAATCTCAAGTTATGGCTCTCATTTCCACATTGGTAAATAAATTATGAAAATTAGGTAATTAATTCTTCGGTGAACTATCTATGCTCTTTATAAAATATTAAGATATTTCCATTTTTTCTTTAAAAAGCTGGTACAGGTAGTAGTGCACTCTTAAAAATCTTAAACAAATTGCCTTTCAGAATCCATCTGTATGATACATTATTGATCTTCAGAGTGAAATGTGAGTTTCTACATCAAACCTAAGATGATAAATATCTGCCCATGCCATTTTATTTATTTATTTATTTATTTATTCTTTAAATTTTTTTTTGGCACAAAGCACAGACATGTTTATCATTGAAATTGAAGATCCAGATATACAATTACACACCTATGGACATCTGACTTTTTTTGATAATGCAAATAAGATTGCTACACATATATTTACTTTGTGTTCAGCTTTCCCTCTGAATTTTTTTTCCATCCCTGTATATCCTTATTCAAGGTCCCTTCCTCCTCCCACCACATCAGGTCATTTTTTCTTCTCCACAACGCCCATCCCCTCCCTGGGCCCATGCCATTTTAAATGCGTGGGCCCAAGGCAGACAGATAGGGATGCCTTTTCTCTCTCATTTGGTACTATAACCAGATATTTACCAGGCATAGATGATTATTGAATGGATATCTTTCATTTGGATGTTGTTCACACTTTATAGTTATGAGTTTTATTGGTTGCAAAGTTGAATACAAGACATACCCAGTCAAGTGAGTTCATTACACAGTATAGCGCCTTTGTTTTTCCAGAACCAAGGAGGATCATTGTGTCTTCTTTTTATCCCTTCCTGACACTCATCTAGATTTTGTTTGGAGTGGGGATATTCTTGGTTATACTGAGTTGATGGAGTGTTATTTCAGTTTTCCATAGAGATGAAAATGAATGTTTGGGCAAAAATTAACTGTAAGTAACGCGGGAACAGTTCCTCACAAGTCAGGAACTGAGGAAGATCTGTGACTGATAGTCAGAGTGGAACCAAGGCAACAGCTACATCCCAGGGAGTCTGGAAATGGGTCTTCCCTAGTTGAGGCTTGAGATGCTGACAGCTCAGGTTGGTATTTTGACTAAAGCTTTATGACAATACCTGAGCTAAATCCCACATGGATTCTTAATCCCCAGGAATGATGCTGGAACAAATAACACAAGCTAGCAGACTTGGAATGACACAACAATGCACAACCAATATAGCCTCCAACACCAGCAATACCACATACACTTTTCTGTAAGCATCATGGGCCAAGATCTGGTTCTAATGCCTCCTCTGTCTGCCACCCAACATGCTTCCTGGTAAATATAGAAACTCAAAAGAAGTTTGGAGAAGTGAAAAAAGGAAAAAAAAGCCCAAAGAAAGGTTATAGCAAAAAGCTAGCAACAGTAAAGAAATGGAGACTTGATTTGAGGTTTACATAATAAAAGTGAGAATTAAGTCAGTCACCCTAGACTTAGTTTCACTCAAATGATTTTGCTTCCTGCTGTGAGATAATGTTCTTGTACACTGTAAAGATTTGTCACTTGAATTGGGTTAATAATACACCGATTGACCAGTAGCCAGGCAGGAAGTATAGGTGGGGTGGCCACACAAGGAGAATTCTGGGAAGGGGAAAGGTGAAGTCAAGAGACAGATGAAAAGGAAGCAAGATGAGAATGTTGTACTGACAAAAGGTACCAAACAACATGGCTAAAAATAGATAAGAATTATGAGTTAATTTAAGATGTAAGAGCTAGTTAAAAATAAGCATGAGCTACTGGCCAAGCATTTATACATAATATTAAGCTTTCAAGGAAATTATTTGGGAAGCAGCTTCTGGGTTCTTGGGAGTTGCTGCCAGCACACAAACTTCCACCTATATTTGGTGCCCAATGTAGGGCAAGAATTTCCAAATAAATTCTGAAAAAGCTTAACAAGGGATTCCAGAAACAAAATAACAGAGTCAAGTTTGGCTTTTGGTAGAAGCCTTTTCTTGAGTGGGTTTTGTTTGCTGGCAGCAAGCAGAGCACAGCTCCTTTAAGAGATGGCTTCTTGACTCAGTGTTAACAGCAAAAAAGGTTGTGACTCTTTTAAGAAGCCCCACTACCTAACAATTGAATTAGGTTTGTAGCTGGTGGGCTGCATGCTGCTTGGTGCTGGCATAGACCCAACAGCTTTCTGGAGTTGGAGTAGTAAGCATGCCTCTTGCTGGTACCTACACCGTGAAACTAGACTCTTAGGAAATTTCATAGGGAGGTATCAGCTGACAAAGCCTGCACTTTAGTCCTAGCTGTTTAAATGCTCATGTGGTCAAAAAAAGAGAAAAAGATAGAGATATACAATAAAGACAATTTCAGTCAATTTCGCACGTGCGCGCGTGCACGCACACACGCATGCGCGCACACACACACACACACCTCTAAATGGGTTACAGTGTGTTAAAAAATATAGTCTTGGGAGAAAAAAAAGAGGAAGCATAGGCAGTGATAAAAGAGATATATAGACTTAAAAAAATAAAGTCCTTAAAAAGGGAATAAAGTAATTTTTTATAAAAAAATATGTAAAGATGGAAAATACACAGAAGAGTCTGGATACTGTATGTTGTGTTATCTTTGAATTGTTTGACTGATGAGATAAAAAGCAACAACTGCTAAAAGACATTTGATTGTAAATGTTGCTGTATTAATTCAACCTATATATTTTAAAAATGTCTTGATTTTAACATTTAAGTCAAAAGATATGTTACTTTGGAAAAGATGTTCTGTTTTTGTATCCACAGAAAATGAGAGTATATAGATTTATTCTGGGTTAAGGAAAATCAGGTTTGCTTGAAGACAACCTCCTGAACTTGTAACCACAGACATGGGAAAATAAAGGTACAGTGACTACAAGACATGTAATGTATATTTTATCTATGCAAACATAAAACAAAAAATATTTGGCTAACTTGAATACAATTCACAGTTTATATTTATATTATTACAGATATGTATGTTACCTTTAAAAGTTTATGTATTTTCAGAGCAAGGGGAACAGACACCAATAAAAATGGTCCAGATGATCCTATACCAAAAACAGCTTTAAGGCCACTAACTGAGATAATCCATACTCACAAAATACTACAGCCAAGACTTAACAATTATCATAAATTTCCTCAGTGTCCCAAAAAGATTACTAGTGCCCTTAACCAGCAGAAAATATTTTAGAACTACACTTACATTCTCAAAATATTGGCTACATGTTTGTTTTCATTTAAGATGGGTTGGCTACAAATTGTTATTGGTCATAGCCACTCTCTTTATAAAAGAAGAAAGGAAATATTGTTGGTTTCAAGCATGAGAAGACACACACACGCACATACACACAAACACACACACACACACATACACATTACCAAGGCCATACCAGGGTTTATTTAAGAGAGTTCTCAGGCAGGTACAGAAACAGAAAAGCAGGACAAAAGGAGAGAAGAGGGTGACCAAAACATGGCATCTCTTATTTTTTTTTTTAGTCTATCAACAGAAAAGTTTTATTAGAAAATAATATTATCATACTATTTTAGAATACTGTTTTTTATTATGAATAAAGTCACATTTTCTATCCATGTATATCCTTATTCAAGGTCCCTTCCCCCTCTCACCCTCTCAGGTCACTCTCTCTTCTCCACATCTCCCCATCTTCTCCCCAGCATGGGCAGGAGGTCCCAAGGTCTCAATGTCCCATTGTCCCAATGTTCCAATATTGCTCAGTTCAGCCTCCACTTCTGGCAGATCCAGTTTTCTCCCCCCAACATTGAGACTGAGTCAGGTGTTCCTCTAGGGGAAGTGGGATCCAAGATGTCAGTCCAAATTGTTTCAGATCCCAAGCTGTTCAGTGGTTGTGGTTTGCAGTTTGGACATGCTTTGCTTTTTGCTTTTTTGTTTTGTTTTGTTTTGTTTTTTGTTTAGAGTCCACTAATGAGTGAGTACATCCCCAGCTTATCTTTCTGGGTTTGAGATACCTTGCTCAGGAAGATATTCTCCAAATCCATCCGTTCATGGCATCTCTTTTTAAGAGAAGGAGTGTGCACTGGTTTAGATAGTCATGTTTAGAGGCAAGCCTCTGCATGCATCCAGGGAGGTGCTTCTGTGCACAGTGCCACATGGATTTATGCAGCCATGCCCAGGGTCATGTCTCCATACGAGGTACATCCTCCCAGAGCCATGTTGGCTCAACCATGTGGAGTGCCAGGAATACTTACAAATATGATATAGAAATGATAGAAAAGAGGCATATTATTATGACAGAAAAAGGGTAGATTATTGAATCTACTTTAATCCAAAAAACCCAAATGTTAATCTTATATATTTTACATTGGTGAAGATTTTAGCTTATTGATAAAATTTAAAGCTATTTCGGTTATGATATATGTATATTTCTACTCTTGTTTAGGATATGTTTATGCAGCTCAATTAAAAATGATGTATAATAAAATAAATAATTTATAATAGTCAAACTTATAGTCATGTTAGACATGTTTTCAAGGTCATACACAGACATATTTAGATAGATGGTTTTTGAACACTTCAAAGACCTACAGAATATGGCATTTAATACGTTTAATAACCCATTTAATACTTTTCAAGACAGTGAGACATATCTGTTTGTGGCAGCCCTGACCTACTTCAGAAAAGACAAGGAGCATTGAAAAAAACTCCATATGGAGTTTGCTTTCTTTATGGCAAAAAGTAGCCTATTTGGGCGACAAACTGCCATTGCCTCAGCTGTTAACAGTTACTGTCCAACTGGACCAACAGGTTTTAAAAAAAATCCGACTTTCACAAGACAAAGTAAGACAGTCCTTTAAAATTCCTTGCTTCATAGGAAAGCCTTTCAGATATACAAGGCCTATTGGGCCCCAACATTACAGAGAAACTTTGGGTGACTGTCCAGGCAGTGAGCTGTCCCTGACTGTAGGTTATATTTTACCCTTCTGGAGTCTTTGATAGAGTTGGAGATGAATAGTCATAGTTATAGTTTTTTCTTAGTTATATTAAAAGATAAACTAGATACAAAACTTTAGAATCACCAAGATATGATAAGTAATTAAGTATTTTTTCTAATTTTGTCAAGTACAAATGGCTTGGACATGGTTACTGTAATTCTTACTTAATGTCTGTTTTTGTTATATATATTTTGCTATATTAAGGTTAAAACATGTCTTTTTAATTAGACAAAAAGGGGCAAATGCTGTGGGATATAATGCTCTTGTACATTGTAAAGATTTGCCACTTGAATTGGCTTAATAAAATGCTGATTGGCTAGTAGCTAGGCAGGAAATATAAGTGGGGCGACCAGAAAAAGAGAATCCTGGGAAGAGGATGGGAAGAGTCAGGAGTCTCCACTCAGATGCAGAAGCAAGGTGAGAATGCTGTACTGAGAAAAGGTACCAAACCATGTGGCTAGACATAGATAAGAATTATGAGTTAAGTGTAAGAGCTAGTGAGTAACAAGCCCGAACTACTGTCCAAGCATTTATAAGTCATATTAAGCATCCAAGTCAATCATTCAAGAAGGAGGTGCTGGGTATTTGGGAATTTCTGGCAGGACAGAAACTTCTACCTACAGACACCCATTTCTGTGATTAAACAAGATGACCAAAGGCAACGTGGGGAAGAAAGGGTTTACTCCTTCCTACAACTCTCAGGTTACACTCTATCACCAAGGGAAGAAGTCAGGGCAGGAGCTCAGGGCAGGGACTGATAAAGCAGCCATGGAGGAACTCTGCTCACTGTCTTGGTCCTCTTATTTTGCTAAGTTTTCTTTTTTATATAACTCAGGGGTGGCAGCACCCACAGTGGGCTGAGCCCACATCAATCATCAATCAAGACATTGCCCAACAGATTAATCTGCAGCATTGTCTTACGAAGGCATTTTCTTAATTGAGAATCCTTTTTCCAAACAATCTGGCTTCTATCAGACTGACATGAAACTGACCAACATGCTTCCACTTCTGACATAACTTTATATTTGGTGAATCGCTTAACAAATTGCACATGGGGAGGGGAGGCCGACACCCACATGTGCTAAGAGTGCCTTTGAAGGTGGGATTGCAGAATGCCTGTTCTGCTAGGAGGCTGGACCAGCTGGCCATGTGTGCTCCCGGAAGGAAGTGTGAGCTCTTTGAAGGGGGGCAGCCAACAAATGGGCTTGATGATGGAGCCAGCTACCCACTGAGGGTGCCTGCGGCAGAAAGAAGTCAGAGCACAGGACAGAGAGCAGGACATTGTGAGGGTCACCTGGTCCCCTGAAAGGCTGTACCCACAGTCCAGACGCTGGAGAATGTTTTCCTTTCCACCTGAGCATCCTGGAACCTCAAGCGATTATGGAGCAGATCCAGACTCGGAGGGAAAGAGCTTTGAGTGGAAATGGCTTCTGAGGAATTGGTGATCTGATGTGAGGAGGATTCTGGACACTAGCCTTCAGAGGGGAAAAGGAGACACCTGAGGGAACGTGAGAGAGCTTGACATTGGTGTGAATCTAAGAGGAGCCATAGATGAGGCGACTGGCCAATGCTCTCATAGAGCTGTATGGGGAGGGGAGGCCGACTCCCACTTCATGGTCCAGGATGACAGCAATGTCTCCTGCATCACTTCCCACAGCCTCAGTTCCCTGACCCGAGCCATGTATTTGAGCCTGGTAGAGCCTCCCAGGGTTCTGCAATGTGGCACAGAGACCACAAGTAGGTTCCCAGCTATAGGCAGGTAGTAGAGAACCCAAGAAGACTCCACTGGTATAACAGGGTGTCACAAGATCACTGTCACTGAGGCAGACCCAAAGCTGAAAGGGAACAATGGTGGCCAACTCCTAACTTGCCTCTGCACCATGGGAATCCTCCAGAAAGAGGCATCGCCCCAGAGGAAGGGCTGGGAGCATCACCGAACTTCTGAACTGAAGTTTCACAGGCCCACAGTATGAGAGGTAATAAATGAGCTCAGACACAGAGGCATGAAGAACAGCACAGTCTCACTCAGCTCAGCTGGTGCAGCGAGATGCTTAGCTACCTCAGGGCCTCTCAGGGTCAGGAGAGCAATTAGGGAGAAGTGAGCAGAGGAGAGCCTCTCCAGTAACTGAAAACCCCAGACCCACCTACCTCCACAGGGCTGGGGATGGTCTGTATGGGACTCAAAATTTGCTCTACCCGCTAGGCCCCAAATGAGGCTTTAAAAGTGAAAGGGAATCAGGACGTGATGAGCAACTGCAGAGTGAGAACATGCAGGGGAGCTGCAGCCTGACTGGAGCTTTAATTAACATCATCAGATGACTGCCAAGGACTGAGGTTCAGCCAGGCACTGACTGCAAGCCTGTATGTGTTTGCCGGTCTCTAAGTCTCTCTGCCTGTGCCCAGGAAACTTGCACATGCCCTGTGCCCAGACACTGAGCTTCTTTCCACTGTCGCACCGTTCTCCTGTTGCTTTGCTGACTCTGACTGATGGGATACAAGTCATGCCGGTGTAGCAGGATGCAACCGAAGCCTTGCTGGGTTTGTGGTAGGATTTCTCAAAGGCCCTCAGAGGTTTTAGTGGTTCAGGGCTTGCTTGCCTTTCCCTCCTGAGTGATCCCAAGCAGGCTTTTCATTCCACTATCGCATCACCTTTGGTTTCTGCTCATTCACCAATAGCTTGCTATAAACCCAGGGTGTAGCTCTCAGAGACTGGTGCAGGGGCTTGAACTCAGGGCCTTGGGATTGTTATGTGAGCACTCTACTCTTGAGTAACATCTTCAGCTCCTTGGAGATTTTTTTTTATATTTTTGCAATTATGATTTAATTACAAAACTTCTCTCTTCTTTTTTCTCCTTTCAAACCCTCCTATAGCCTCTCCCCACTCTCCTTCAAATTCATGAACTCTATTTTCAGTTATTGCATGCATACATTTATATTAATATGCATATATAAGTATATATATTCCTAAATATAACTTGCTCTGTCTGAACAATGTTAATTGTATGTATGTTTTCAGGGATGATAACCTGGGGTTAGACATCCAGTTAGTATGTTTTTCCCTCGGAGACTACTTCTGCATCAAGCTCTCCTCAGTTGCTTACAGTTCTTGAGTAGGTTGAGGCCTCACAGGATTCTCTCCATCCAGTTTGACATGTTCATTGCTGTCATCCTTGTTCAGCTCTCTTCGGGGTTGTCATGGTGAAGAGACTGTATGGGTATAGTTCTGACATCACTGGGGACCCAGTCTCCCAGCACACTCCCGGTCATCTGGCTCTTACCGTCTTCCTGTCCCATCTCTGACAATGTTCCTGAAGAACTTTCAGCCTAAGCCATGAGCTCCTGCAGCTCTCCTCAAAGCTGGTACAGCAGACCTTGCTTCTGTGGACTTGGCCTCTATAGGAAGGCAGGACATGGAGTAGAGATCTGAAGTAAAAGCTGAGGACAGAAGGTGTCCACCTTGGACCTCAGAGCTCCTGCTTTTTCAGAAGACCCTTGGGAAGCAAATGGCAGTTAGAACAGGGTTTGCTCTCCTCTGGAGTTGTAGTTTTAATGGGACACTTTATGGGCAGCTTTTCCAATGTGGTGCTGGCTACAGACTGGAAGGTGGCCCTTGCACAGTTTCCACTGGCTCAAGCATCACAGCCACATTGTTCCCAGATCTCTCTTTATTCTTTATCTGGCCTCTGAGTAACCTCAGACAGGCAAATATGGTAGTTTCTGAAGACTGGCTGCCACCTGTGTATTCACTGTAATACAATGCAGTGCTTAACAGTTCAGGGGCTGGAAATTAAACACATCACACAGGCTATCTGTGCCTCAGTTTCCTCTGTAAAACAGAAGTTCTGCACTGCAAAGGACCAGGGAGGGTTTATCATGTGACTTCTTGCAATGATCCTTGTAAGCTCATCATACCAGTCAGTGAAACCATTCCACCTTCAGGGGCCTTGTGCAGAGGAGACAGGGGCATGGCTGGTCTGGAGGGAATGTTGAGTGGAAAGCATTCTTCCAAGTACTCAATTTCTGAGTGAGGTTTTTCAAATGGAGAAACCTATCAGGAATGGGTGTGAAGGCAGGAAGCTCCTTTACTGTCTGTCACTCAGGGGAGGCCCAGTCCTAACTCCATTCCTCCTGAGGATCGTATGCATTTACAACAGCACAACAACAGTGCAATTTAGGGTGATGATGCCCCAGTGGTTTCATTAGACTAGATGACAGGCTCCTCACCTTGCCCTTGTCAGCTTCAGACCCAGGTACTCCAGTGTGTCCTAAAGCTTCTCTTGGGGTTGTGCAGGTATGCCATGCCTCACTGGAACACCCACAATTCTTGTCTTCAGCACCTATTCCTTAGCTCAGTAAGTGACATCACTGTCCCCCAAACACACAGACTAGAAACTTGAGCAGAGACAGTTTCTCCAGCTCTTGTACCCAGTTTTCTGCTAAGGTTAGTTGGCCCCGTCTCCAAAGAGCATCTGCACTGACTCTGCGGCCACTGCTCTAAGCTGGCCTACCAGCTCTTGCCTGGATGGCTGCAAACCCCTGTTTCTGGTCTCTTTTCTCTGCAGCAGTTTTCCCATCCATGGCCTCTGCATTGTTCCTGTTCTTTGTCTACATGCTCTTCTTTCTCTACCCTTGACTGGCTGTTCACTTTAGGCCCGAGTTAGACATGTCAGCATCAATCTCCTCTTCAAATGCATCAAATATACTCTTTTTTTGTGGTTTTCTATCTCAGTCTCATTTGTTGTTTTTCCCACTCTGAGCTCTTAATAATAACTTCTGTCATTTATTTTTATTAATATATTTTTTTCCAGTTTGTCTCCAGGACAAACAGGTTCAGTATGTCTTGTTACCTTTACCTTTTCCAGTCTGGAACACTGTCTGACCTTTGTTAGATGATCCTGATATAGTTTTTGAGTTAAAAAACAAACAGAAAGAAAAAGAACCCTAAGCACCATCCATGTATTCAAATTTCATTGACTGTTCCTGACAGATGCATCCCACAAGTATGTAAACAGTCTTTCTTAGAAATCTCACCAAAAGTTTGGACTAGTTTAAAGTATACAAAGATAATGTGAGTGCTGAGAAAAATAGCAAATTTGATGAGCTAGAAAATAATGCTTGAAAGGAAAATGCTATGCAGAAATCTCCCAATTAGTTGTTCTGGGAACCTGTAAAAAAAACTCGAGGGATGGAAGTTTCTACATTTTTTAAGTGTAGTTTTGACACTGCCTTCTCACAGAGGCAATGCCATGCTATGATAAACACATCTATGTAACCTGCTAACCGGACTCTCTTATGATATGAAATTACACAAGCCTGACCCTTCTGAGTCTGGCTGGACTCGGTCCCTCATTAATGATGAACCATGCAATAGAGACAGAGACATCTTCAGAATCTGAGGGGTCTGTAGAGAGTGCAAGCCTTTCAATAAGATCCCCCCAACACAGCTGCCAGGGTCAGCTGCCAAGTGCTGGCATCTTCATTTGAGCCAAGTTAGAAATGACTAGTACTTATCTCTCCGGAACCCAGAATCTTAGGTACTTGAATACCCAGTCCCCAACTGATGGTGCTGTTTGGGGGCGTGGCCTTGTTGAAGGAGGCTCATCACAGAAGCTATGCCATGTGACCTTAGAGAGTCTACTGTTCAAACTCTCTCTACTCCAGCTTGTGAGATGTGAGCCATCACACCTGCTGCAGCTCAGCCTCACCTTTGCCATCATGGACTTTCATCCTTGTGAAACTGTGAGCCCAAATAAATGAACCCATGTATAATTTTCTTTGGTCATGGTGTTTTATCACAACAATAGTAAAAGTAGTGTAGCATTTTTGACAAATAGGCTAGGATGGCCATGTAAGCGATGTACGCTGAAGAGAAAATAAAGAAAATATGGCAAGTTCTCTCCCTTCCCTTCCCTGCACACCCCTCCCCTCCTTCCCTCTCTGCTCCCCTCCCCTTCTCTCCTGTCCTTTGTCTTTCTGTCTCTGTGTCTTTCTGGAAAACAAAACAAAACAAAACAAAAAACAAAAACCCTGAGTCTCTTTGCTTACAAATCAGTTTACTGTTTTAACATGGTGGTGTGCTGATGTGGACAAGAACAGAACAGAATAAACAAGATGTCTGAAAAACAGCTGCTCAAAGTTTGGCTGTTCAACTGACACAGGGCAGCCAGAGGAGAAAGAGACATGTGTTTTCACAACATTAATCAACTCAGCACTTTCCCCCAGACTATTTGACTACTTAATTTTTGATGATCATTGAGGCTAGCTTTAGTTGATTATCTATTATAAATATATTTTATATTCATTACTTGATACTCACAGAGGTGCTGAGATTCACAACAGCTGTTTTCAGAAAAGAAAACCAATGCCCATGGTTGCTGAGTGCTTATGAGCCATGTTCACAGTCTGGACTGAAACTGAGGCCAGCTACTGAGTTCCTGGCCTTTCCTTCTATATGACAGACTCCTCAGCCATTTACAACTTCTCCTGTAGGTCTAGAAACAGGATGATCTTCTTAATTGATAGCATCTTAAACTTAAACATGACTGTATTTGTCCACACTACTTAAACACTGGCAAGTCATACATGCAAATGATATTGTTTTTTTCCTCATATCTGTTGAAAAAATGACATATAGAGCTGAAGGTATCTGCTTGCTTATTATTTCCCTTTATGCATTCTCTATAAGACTTATTTGCCAGACAATATAATTAATCATATGAACATGGCTTATTAGACCATGATTAGCAAGAATATGCTACTATTTAAAATAACATTTAATGATGTTCATCTAACACAAAATGCTTCCATTTGTTCCTTCACCACAAGACAGCGCTGAACAAACTGGCTTTATTTCAGCTCATCAAGTTCTAGAGTGAGACACTGGTGCCTGACACAAGGTGTTCTCATTGCTTTTCTTGGGTCTTCCTTAATTTTTCTCTCATACATACCAGATTTTCTCGTTTTCTGACACTAAGTTATTGTGTTTATTATTAATAATAAATATTATTTATTGCTAAGTATTATTTATTGCTAACACTATACTGTCAAAATCCACTGAAGAGTTCTTGTCTCAAGGTGTTGCTAGATGGTCTCAGCCGCCAACGTTCCAGCTACTATTCTGTCTCTCTGCTTTATCATTATTCAGCAGCCAAAGGTCTCTGCTCTGCTCTATCAGGGCTGACATTCCCTTCCTACTTAAAGTAACTTTGTTCACTTGTAGTAATACAAGTAACTTTTTATATTCCCACCACCCTGCTACCAGGCTCTCAATAGAACACGCTCAAGATAATGTCCTCTTGTTTAGCATCTCCCAATAAACAGTTAATCACCAAGACAGGCTTCAAGCCACAAATCCATCAATTTACCTTAGATTCAAGTCTTATAATCTAATATGTTAGTTTTAATGCAGACTTGTATTAAGACTGTACAAACATTGGTTTTTTTCCTTCATTTCTAATTATACAAGTTGTTTACAGAATTAGGATTTCAATAAAAAGTAACTAAATCTGAATAAAACCTTTTGAAGCTCCATGTGGTTTCTAAGGTAACAACACAAGCAAACTGCAAGCAGAGAGTGACGGAGAGTGAAATTTTTCCCTTTGGCATCAGGAAAGTTAAGAAGTTCCTGAATCTGATGCGCTGCCTGCCAAACACAGCAGTCAGCTAGAGTGGGAATGAATGGGATGGCCCTGGCCATTTAGGTTTTATTCTTCTCATTCCAGAAAAAAACAAAAACCTAAGCAGAATATTGTTTGTTATGGGGGAACACTCCTGGAGTGACCCTGATTTTATTTTTCATGTTGAGCATGTGAGCTCTGGGAGGAAGGACCTTTTCTCATACTATGCACCAGTATGTGTATGACCATTGGTATGACCTATGGGACACAGTAGAGTCTTAGAGTCTGTGTGTATAAACTTAAACTGTATCTTGCTAGGTTGTATGTAACTCCCTTGCTTTCTTCTATTCAGTGTTTTTTAGTTTATATCTCTCAATGCACAATCCATGGATTCTCTTGCTCAGAAACTTTAAAAACATCTCAGACCAGCTAAAACAGAATCTTAAAATTAACCTTTTAACTATTCTGAAAGATGTTACTGTGCCTCCACAGGTTGTCACGTGTAGAAATTTAAGATTTGGTGCTATGATCCTTAGAAAAGACCTAAATAAACAGCCCTATCACTAGCTGCTGCTGATCCAGCTGCAGTACAGCTGTGGATGCATGCACGGCACTGGTGTTAAGGGGGTGGCAACATAATCTGAGCCTGTAGAAGAGAATCAGGCTGTGGGTTTGTGCTTTGCCATGGGACAAATCTCCCATCCTTTTCTTAGAAGAACTTAGAAGACCTAGTTTGGTTTATATTAGGAGAATTGTCTTTCTCTTTGCTACTAGAACAGAGGAACTTTAGGAAGTTTAGAGAAACTGAATGATAGCTGAATGGACCTCCTTAATTTAAAAAGGAAATACTCCCAAACATCTTGGGTAAGCATCTCTGTAACCAGGACAGTTCTGTGTAGTAAGATTGTGTTCTATTCCATTGTAAACAATTGTTTTTCCTATTGGTTTAATAAAAAAGCTGATTGGCCAAAGACAATCAGGAAGTGTGGGTGGTGCCACCAGACTAAGAAAACGATGGAAACATCTCAGAGCAGAGCAGGGATGTGACAGAGCCATGATGAGGAGATGGCAGCAGATGCAGAGGAAAGAAGCTGAAATGCTACTCTGAGAAAAGGTATTGAACCGCATGGCTGAACAAGATAAGAAAGATGGGTTAGTTTAAGGGTAAAGAGTTAGCAACTAATATGCCTGGGCCCTAGGCCAATCAGCATAAAATTAATATAAGCATCTGTGTGATTCTGTGGGACTGCCAGACTTTCGGTCAAACCTCTGGTCTAGACTCTTAAGTCCGGGCCAGAAACCTAATACAATAGTTCAAGGAACAAAAAGACAGACAGATTGAATTCCCAGGGTTTCTTTCAGTCATTCTAGTAGAGGAGATGGTTATCACAGTTATCAAAGGTGAGCTGGATTGTGGCCTTTCCAATTAGAGAAATAATATTGTAATAGCCAGACTAACAAATCTAAGGCTAACCACTAAAAAAAAATCTAGAAGATGAGTGCTGTAGATCAGGTCTTTAATTGCAGTGAACAAAAGAGGCAGTCAACCCATGCTATACTCTGAAAGAAGATATAAGTGGGATCGTGGTGGAAGGTAAGGGCAGAGGGTCATGGAAAGGATAACTCCAACTAAAGATGTTTGAAAAGGCCATATGGAAGGAAGTCTATTTTTAAAGTTATTTTATTATGTGTGTGGTTGGTTTGCCTGTATGTATGTTTGTGCACCAAATGTGCATAGTGTCAATAGAGATCAGAGAGGGCATTGGGTCCCCCTAGAATAGTTATAGTCTGTTACAAGCCACCGTGTAGGTGCTGGGAATCAAACCTGGGTCCTCTGAAAGAGTAGCCAGCATTCCTAACTGCTGAGCCATCTCTTTAGCTCCATGGAAACCTATTTTGTCATACACGTGCGTGCATGCACACACACACACACCCACAGTTTAAATGAAATTGCTCTACGTGGAAGATACTATTACTTCTAACAGATACAGGTTGACAAATAAAAAGCACAGTGCCAGGGGTGAAATAACAATACTTGCATTGTCTAGAGGTTTGCAGAGCCCCACAAGATGATACAAACTATTGCCATTGTTCTTGGTAGCCCCTCAGAAGTTGATGGTAAGATTGTATTGCTAAAGACACCACATACTTTGGTCACAGAATTTTGCAAAATCAAGCTGGTGCTAACCTGGAAATCTCCTCCCTGCTGGCTAGCTTCACAGTACTGAAAACAGCTATGTAGGCTACTAGGGGTGAAAAGTCTTATCTGGCTGTCAGCTTTATAACTCATAATAATGACTAGTCCGGAAAGACACATTCATGAGTACAACAGCAGTGTGAATGTTATGGAAACTCATCTAGGCACTGTAAATCTGACAAGGAATCCATGGTTAGGGAGCTCTTAGGCACTAGGGGTGAGCCCACCATGAGTTTGCTAAATGGACTTAGCTCAAACTGCCTTCTAAACACATATATCTAAATTTCCCAGTAGGGTATCTCTCAGTCACCATCTGAGAAGTTTGTGAAATGGATAGCTGTTAATAGTGAGACTTACAACTGGTCAAAGTGCGTAGCATCATTGTGCATGCAGTATTCAGCCATAATGAGGATATCTATATGTTCCCTTGTTCCGAGCTCAGGGAACATCATGGAAGAGCCAAGAGAACAATGGTAAGAGACCGAGATTTGAATGGCTGGAATAAAGGAGGAACTTCTGAACACAAGACCATTGCACTTCTGAATGCACAGCAGCCATGGATGCTTGCACAAGACTAAGCAAGTCAGCATTTCAGCATGAGTGGGGTAGAAGAACAAAAGCCCCCACTCCAGCCTAAGGAGTTATTGTTAGTTATAGTTACTAGGGGTGGGGGCTTTGGGAGTTAGTGCTCTTTGGGAGTTTGTCTTTGCTCAACCCACATTCATTGGCAGCATGAGTTATATCTAGTGGGTTATAAAAACAAAAGGACATGAAGTTGGGAGGGTGTTATAGAGGGACATCCAGGAGGAGTGTATTGAATGATACATGAAATTCCTAAAGAATGTATAAATATTACACATTTTAAAAAGTAGTCAAGCTTTCCTTCTCAGAAGCTGTTTTTCCTTGATATCTTATTATTTCTAGAATCATACATTTAAATAAAATAGATGTTATGAATGTGACTATAAATGTTTTGTATAATCACCAATGATTGTTCCTCAGGGTTATTAAACATCAATTTTATAGTTGTTAATGCTTCAACCATGATGTTTTTGATGTTGTTAAAGTTAATTTCAAAGTTAGCTAGCCAAGGGGAGTTTAAGAGGTATTGTAGAATATTATTTTAAGATGTGTTACATTTGTTTATGCTGTGGAACTTTTGTTTAATGATGCAAAGATGTGTTATATTCTTTTATGTTGCATTTGTTTAACTCTGTGAAGCTGTGTTACTTTGCCTGTCTAAAGCACCTGATGGTCTAATAAAGAGCTGAACGGCCAATAGCAAGGCAGGAGAGAGGATAGGCGGGGCTGGTAGGCAGAGAGAATAAATAGAAAGAGAGATCTGGGAGAAATAGGAAGAGAAAGAGAACAAGAAGGGGATGATTCAGGGGCCAGCCACCCAGTCACCAGTCAGACGTGGAGTGAGAAGGAAAAGTACACAGAAACAGAGAAAGGTAAAAGCCCAGAGGCTAAACATAGACAGGGATAATTTAAGTTAAGAAAAGCTGGCTAACACCAAAATCACAGCACAGTCAAAAGAGTCAGGATGGGTGGCAACAAAACATTCCTTTGAGAAACATTCACAAGCACCCCCAGCTTTAGAGACGAGATGGACAACAGCCCACTGTTAGGTGACAATTTTTTTTTCCTGGGGAGATGCAGTGCACCCCTCTACTCACCCAAGATAAGGATCTCACAACAGATCAAAGTACAGATACTACCCAAGTCCAGCTTGGTAAACCAATGAATTTTATTGGGGTCACTTTCAGTAATGTATGTAAGGGGCTACTTATAGGACAAGAAATCACTCACAAACAGCTACATCACCAAAGACCACCCCAGCATAAGTGACAGCTCACAAAGCTGGGAATCTAGAGCACAATGCACAGTCTGCAGGCAGCTAAATGGGTTGGATCATGTTCTTTCCAGGCGCCTCAGTTAGTTTAAACCTATTCCAGAGAGGCTGGCTGGTTTCTACTTCTTCCCAGCAGCTGGTCTGGTCTCAGGATTTCCTTTGCAGCCTAAGTCTACTGCATCTGAGGGGGACTCTTGGCTTTTATTGCTAGTCTGGCAGGGAGGGGCCTAGTGACTCTGGTCAGTTTCAGAGACTGAAGCTATTTGTTTACTCTTCTGCTTAAGGAACTTCCCTACTGAATGCAAGGTTTTTAATCATGTTAGAAACTGTTATTCAACACCTACCCTAAAGATTCACAGAGGGGAAAACAGACATGAAAGAGTGAAGTGGACTGAAGACCCGTGAGATGCACAAATTCAATGTTCAGGTCCTGGGAAGCAGGTTGAGAAAGCTCTAGAGAACAGCTTTTGCTAAACTAGAGCTTAAAAGTTATATATAGGCTTGCCACAAAGTCAAGCCTAAAGGGTCCTGATGTCCCAGTCTCCAGAACCAGGAGACAAATAAACTTATTTATAATTTTTTTAAAATAGAAAAGCTGGGTAAAACAAGCCAAGCTAAGGCCAGGCATTTATAATGAAGAATAAGCCTCCATGTACAATTTATTTGGGAGCTGGGTGATGGGTCCCCCAAAAGAGCAAAACCAACCAACAACAAAGAGCGAAGACCTCCCTAAACTTGAAGAAGTGGCTGAGACTATCTGACAACACTTCAATTTTCCATAAAATGAGATGTTATCAAGACCTTGACATGGCAGGCCAGTTTGCTAGGGAAGCTCTACTAGTCAGGGAGCACTGTTCCCCACATTCCAGGCCTCTGAGTTGGAACATCCAAAATACTCAGAGGTGTTCAGGGATTGCCAGCTGCTTTTAGCTATTACTTAGGGGATCACTGTTCAGGAGCAGAGCTGTCCCAAAGCCTACCCTAAATCAGTTAGTAGTAATCTTCATGTGGGAATGGATATGGAGGACATCCTCCTCAGACCAACTGAGTCAAATGCTACACTTTATTAAGAATCTTCTCATGATTCATATGCATGTAAGAGCCCAAGAAACGTTGGTCTGAGGCAGTGGTTCTCAACCTTCCTAATGCTTCAATCTTTTAATACAGTTCCTCATGTTTCTGAGATCCTCAACCATAAAATTATTTTGTTGCTACTTCATAACTGTAATTTTGATACTGGTATGAATTGTAAATATCTGCATTTTCTGGCAGTGTTAGGGAACCCCTGTGAAAAAATCATTTGTCTTCCAAGGTCTTTCAAAACTGAAGCAGCTGGAGAAGACACTATTAAACTCTGTTCCATGAAGAAAGTTCTAAATTCATAACCAGGAAAGTAAACTGAATACAAGCTTGGGGCAAGGTACTGACCTGATTCTTTGTGATAATGCAGAGGTCTGGGTTGATTGTGAGACTATATGCAAACCTCACTGAGACTAATAATTCATCTTCAGGAATGTAGACTTCTATGTTATCAAGATGGATATTCTTTATGTCCCTTAGGGTGATGATCACATCTTGAAGAGAGCTGAAAGGAATGCCCTCTGGATTGGAGCCCCTTAGTCATGCTAGCCTAACCCAGTGGTCCTCTGCCTTGGTCACTAGGAACACTAGGAATTAACAACACTCTAATGCCCAGGCCCCACCTCAAGCTAGTTAAATATGAATCTCTGGGTGCTTGACTCTGAGCCCAGGCATTTAAAAAAGCTCCTGGGGGTGCTGCTTAGCCAAATAATTTGGAACTGGGAAATAAATGAGCACCACAGAGACTGTGGGAGAGAACACAATGGCATGCAGAATGTTTAGAGATCATCACTGATGAATGGAGGTTTTGGTGTCACGATACTATAAAGTCAGCAGCAATAGTTATCAAAGAGAGCCTTGGGGACAGTGGCATATGGCTCAACATCTTTGCATGAGACATCATGCAAATCACTTCTTTTGTGCTTTCCTTGGGTAAAAAGGACAGCAGAGGAAGACTACAGTGATAAGCTTTCTAATTAGATATTTCAATTCCTTTTAGGTCTCCCCAGTATTGGGAGCCAAAGTCTAACTTAGCCATATTTTATAAATTAGGTCCTACAGATAGCCATTTACCAGAAGCTACATTCTTATTGTTTTAAGTAGTCTCCTTTGACTCTCTCAGCTCAGCAGATGACATCCTCCAGACCCTCAACCGATAACAGATAGATTTCCATACTAATTCTACCCTGTCTTACTTCCTCTCACAGGCTTGCCACATTCTTTTGTATTTCCCATCCCCCTTTTCTCCCAGCTACCTGCATGGCAGAGATTCTGCATAAATATTGGCTGTAACAATAAAGCTCAGAGGAGGACTTGAACAGAGAGATTTGTCTTGTCCTTTCGTTCTTTTGTGTTCCTGCCTTCCATTTGTTTCATTCCTAGATTTAGGTCCATGCTGAAGACTCTGCTGGCCGGGGCAGCCCAGGCTGACCTTGACCACTGTCTGTGGTGGAGGTGCGGTAGAGAAAAGGAGATGTGGAGACAAGGAGGCTGGGCTTTCTCACAGTACACACCTTGCAGTTTGTGTGTTACCTGGGGTTAAGTATAATGAAAGGGCTGTGTTGTGTTAAGGCATGGTGCTGTACACTGAAGAGCAGTTCAGGTTGAAGAGAGGATTACTTGTAATCTTCACAGTGGAAGAGGGGACACAGGAAGAAATGACTATCAGTGCCTTTTCTTGGTAATCAGGCCAAACTTGATTGGCCATCTTAGTGGGGCCTATGTGTTTCAACCCATCATCTAGATTTATGTGTTTCCTTTATTTGAGAGTCAGTGCTTGGCTACTGGGTTTTGCCCCTATAGGTAATTTTGTAAGTCTGGTATTCTAAACTACCTAACAGATATTTGTATCAGTTACTTTTCTTGATGCTGAGAAAAATACCAAAATAAAGCCACTTAGGGAAAGAAAGGTTACTTTGGCTCTGTGTTCACCTTTGTGGAAAAATCTGGCGGCAGCAGCATGAAATGGCAATTCGCATTGTAAAAACTAGTTTCAGGAGGGTTTTTCTTCTTGTTCCGTCTGGGACCCAAGCTCATTGGGGAGTGATGCTTATCTCGCCAGCAAATCCACAGACAGACAGGCCTGGAAGTGTGTCTCCTAGATGAGTCTAAATCCAGTCAAGTGGGCAGTAAAGATTAACTATTACAGTGCACCCACACACACATATCTATGCCAATAAATACTTAACCTTACAAAAAAGGACTTGTATGTTACATAGCAAAGTATGTTTTAGGTGATTAAAAAATAAAATATGTTTAAATGTAGAAATAAATTTTAGATACTCTAGACTACTGCATTGTAAAAAGGCAAGTGTTTATCTTTTCATCCTTTCTGTTTAGTCATAGAATGAAGAAATATCTATTCATGTAACATGAAGGGTAGTAAAGATGGATATTCCAAAGGGAGTCTGACACTCTCCAAAAGAACAGCAATGAGAGTACAATATCTCACGTTATTACACAATGGGAGGATGCAACTGCTAGCTTGGCAACAAAGATGACCAATATTGAACAGTAAAACAGGTCTTGGAGGAACCCAAATTATAACATCCATTTCCTTTTCTCACAATCACAGACTTGACTTATGAGCTGAGATCATCACAGAGATACTGAAAATGGAGGTGAAAGGTCACTTGTAATATCTTTGCCTTGACTGTTATAGAAGAACCCTTTGTGTGATCTGGGCAGTGAAGGGTCATGATGGCCATAAAAATGGTGCCAGAATAGATAATGAAGTATGAAAAGAGCTACATCTGGCCCCACAGGTGTGTGTCCAGAACATTTATCTGATGTTGTACCATTTGGTTGTAGCTCTTAGAAAGCCTGGCTTCTGGCCACAGATGGCATATGGTGGTCTCAAGGCCTGCTTTTGTCAGGGTTTTATCAAAACAATGAGACAAGTGACCAATACTACAATAGATGTGGGGCATAATATATATAAAATGGGAAGGGCTTCAGTCTGGACCGAGATAGGCAGAGTTTTGGGGGTAGAAGATAAGAACAGAAGTTGAAATGATGGTTTTATCCATAGTTAACCTACCAACAAGGCTATATGCAGATTCTTTCACCCATGTGTCCTTGGAGACCCACAAGATCCTGAGAAGAAGGTGTGTGTGTGTGTGTGTGTGTGTGTGTGTGATCAAATGCTCAGTCTCTTCCCAGCAACTATTGTTCCAGGCATCTAAATAGAACCACAGGTACTGGAAGCTGGACTGGGTAGGAAAATGGATAGACCTGGTCTGATTTCTTTCCTTTAATCTTCAGCTAGAAATCCACACACTGAATGTAAAGAACGGGAAGGTCAATGACAAAGTCTGAAGGGTTTGGCTTCCCAAAGGCAAGTGGACTCTTGTCTTTCCACCCAGGGGAGTGCTGTGCTCATGTGCAAATCCTTCATGACAACCTGAAGACTTGATCTGCCTTACGGCCCCTGGAATTTATCAGACAGATTTGTGACAGGAGAGAAGCATATCCAGATGGACTCGGTGGCTGGCACCAACATAGTGCCAGCCACAAATCCCTCACAGTCACATTTGCTGTTAGTTCAAACTTCAGCATTAGGGACAGAGAAATGGGTACTATCTGATGTGGAAGAAGGTAAAGGAATGTACAGTTCTGCAGAGGCATCTCTCACAGCTGTTACTTCCCTTTCACACCCAAGGCCAAGCAATTAATGGAGTTACCAGTGACAAACACTACGTGGAGGGGGCAGGATTTAGAGCTACACCAGTCTAACACCAAGACTATTTCCTTGCATTCATTATACTTCCTGGAAGGGTCCAGCTAGGGGATAAGTACCAATGGTCACAGTGAAGATGTTCAGTGGCTCAACACAAGGGCTTCACTGGTGGGGAGCATGACCATGCAGTGTCTCTGAGCAAAGTGACCACAGGATCCATCCCTGTGAAATGCACAAGAGTAGAGAAGGAAAATAAAGATGAAGGAGGGTGAAAGAAGAAGAAAAAGAAGGAATGATGAGGAGAAAAGGTAACAAAAAGAAAGTGGGAAAGACAGAAAGTGAACGCAAATCAAATGCCTCAGGTCTCTGACTCCCATGGGAATAGTCCAGTCCTTCTTGACAAGTGGTCAACTTGTCTATCCCTCAAAACACATTCTTCCTCTCTCTATGTGTCCCAATCCATGTCCCAAGGGAACTGTTTAGTCCCAACTTGCCTCATTTAACTATAAGGAAACTCTTTCTTGAGGAGTTTTTCATGTTTTAAAGTAGAAATAGACATTTTAAGTAATTTCCATGCATATAAACTCCAGGTGTATTATTTTAAGTTTTGTAAGATTGGCAGCAAAGGCAAAAATAAAAAAGGAAAAATACGGTTACAATAATAGAAGTGATTTAGGACACCAGTCCTCTCTAGTCTACCGATTTTGGCGCAGCGGGGCTGAGATGTATCAATTCATCAAACATGGCCAATGCTTCATTTAGCTGGGCTGCCTGGAACCTCTCCCCTCCCCGTCCTTCCGTTTTTCTCTTCTTATCCTTCAGTTTTCCCTTTATCCTTCCTTTCTTCTTTCCTCCTTTCTTCCTTCAACTCTTCCTTCTCTTTCCCTACTTCCTTTGTCTGTCTCTTCCTCCCTCCCTCCCCCTCCCTCCCTCCCTCCTCCTCTCCTCTCCTTTTGGCTATTTCTCTCAAGATAAACCCCTTGTTTCAGAGAATAATACTTTTCAAGTGAGGGAGACTGAATTGTAACCTTCTTAGAACTGCAAATAGCATCTCTGAATTTATTACTGGAAATTTACCAGAACAGTATACACACAAATGAGTTAGTCGTTTTTGTTTTTTTAATCACTCTGAATATTAACAGTCAAATTTCCTTAATCCATCCCATTCAAAACCAGTGCATGCCATGGATCATCAGCATTAGCTTCCAAGTGCTTTTCAAGATTTTGTTCATAGTCAGGGCCTAATAGAGTTAGCTTAAAATAACTTGGGGGGTGGGCTTTAGAGAAGTCTTATTAAGAGTACTGGCTGCTCTCTTTTAGAGAACCTGGGTTAAATTTCTAGCACTCACATAGCTGTGTAGTGGGATTATGTTCCCGGTACATTGTCCCTCCTACTGGTTTAATAAAAAGCTGATTGGCCAGAAGGCAGACAGGAAGTGTGGGCAGAGCTACTAGACTAAGAGAACTCTGGGAACAGGAAGAGCAGAGCAGAGACACTAAAAGTGATGCCAGAGAGACACCAGTGGAGATGCTAGCAGACACAAAGGAAAGAAGACAACTATGTTGCTCTGAAAAAAAGGCACATAACTAAACAGATTAATGGAAATACACTGAGTTAAGATGAAAGAGCTAGCTAGCAATATGTCTTAGCCTATGTCAATGAGCATACAATTAATATAAGCATCTGTGTGTTTCTTTGGAACTTTGGGACTGCTGATTCAGATCTTGGGGCAAGTCTGGGCCAGGAACTTCTTATTACATGGTGGCTTATAATAATCTATAACTCTAGCTCCAGGGTATCCAATAACCCCTTCTGGCTTCCATAGGCACCAGGCAAGTACATGGTACAGGGACATACATGCAGGCAACACACTCATATACATAAACAAATAAGGAATCAAGCATACAAATTTGGTTGTTATTCATCACAGAATAAAATAAATTAATTATTAATAAAATTAATGTCAGCCAAGACTTTAATAGAGTGTTTAGAAGTTCTGTTACTTCAAAAATACATTTTAGAGTTCAAAAACTAGATAAAAAACCATACAATGCTTTTGATGTTTTATTCTCAAATAGGTAATGCCAGATCCAACTCAAACATGACATCTCAGTATGATGTAGATGCACAGTATTGGACAAAGGGTTACCAAGCTATCGTTTCACATTTGTATAATTCAGGAAACAGACTTGAATAGTGTCATAACACCTTGCTTTGGCTGACATAAATCTGGCTTTTAAAATGAAGATTTCTGTTAGTTTCTTTCTCAGTTATGACTCACTGTCCACTGCTGTACAACAGGCTCACATTGAACAATGACAACGAGTGAAATGCTGATGGTGAATAGACAGGCAAAAGTTCATCCTTGAACTATCTACAAGCCAGTTGCCCATTGACATGTTTCCAAGCCTGGAAACCCTAAAAGGATTATCTCTTGCAGTAATTCCATACCTTGGGATCTAGAACACATTGATAGATTAATTACTTATTTTTTAAATTAATTTTGAGTGTGTTAGTATGTATGTGGCAAACTGCAGGAGATCCTTCAACTTGCAGGAGGAATTCACAGTTTAGGAAAGCCCAAATATGTGTAGAAATATTTTTATTTCTACATGTAGAAATTTCTACCATGTGAGAAATTATGACCATGCCACATGGTAGGTGCTATATGTAAGCCACTCTGTGGTTGGTGTAGAAGGGACATAAAGGTTTTTAGGAATGAGGCTGAGTTTTCCAGGTGATAGATGATTAGAAGGGGTATCCAAGGTTGTGAGGTGACAGACAAAATGTAGGGGCATGGAAAACTGTCTTGATACCATAGTTTGGGATTCTGGGTGTTCCCCAAATACCTATGTGTTGAAGCCTGGTCCTAGGCTCATGGTGCTAATGGGTGGCAATAGACCCTTTAGAATATGACACTAAGTTGAAGGGTGTTCAACCATCTGGCTGAGGTGGTTTGGATAAGAAATGTCCTCCATGCTCTTTTGAACACTTGGTCTTAGTTGGTGGAACTGTTTGGGGGAACTGATGTGATGTGGTCTTGCTGGAGGAAGAACATGATAGGGAGAGGTAGCTTTGAGAGTGAAAACAAACCTTACCTTCCTATCACTCTGGAAGAGGTGGAACCTAGGAGAATGGAGTGTACAAATGAGGCAGAGTAAAGTCTCACGCAGTAATCAGTATTATTCAGAGCATCAGACAATTTACACTCTGAGGGTTAAGAGGAGTCACATGAGTAAAGTGTACAGTCACAAGGAAAAACCAAATGTGGCAGACGAGCTGTACATGGTGGACAACTGCATGAGGCATAAACACAGAGGCACAAAAGCAAATATCAACAGTCAGTTGTAATAAATAATCTGAAGTGAACTCTCTCATATTTGCTTCACCTGGGAAGGGTACAACAGCATAATCTAAGAACAATTCCATGTTTTTGAAGAAACTGACATCACAAGACTCTTGTTTCTGCACAAGCACTGAGGAATCTCCTTATATGAATATGTGCTAGCTCATCTTATGTCAACTTGACACACAAATTAGAGTTATCTGAAGAGAGGGATCCTTAACTGAGAAAATGCTGCTGTGAAGTATTTTCTTAATTAGTTACTGATGGAAGAGGACCCAGCCCATTATGGGTGGTTCCATCCCTGGACTAGTGGTCCTTGGTTCTATAAGAAAGCAGGCTGAAAAACCATGGGAAGCAAGCCAGTAAGCTGTACCTCTCAGTGGCCTCTGCATCAGCTCCTGCCTGCAGGTTCCTGCCCTGCTTGAGTTTCTGTCCCAAGTTCCTTCAATGAACAGTTTAATAGAAGTGTAAGCCAAATAAACTCTTTCCTCTCCAGCTTGCTTTTTGGTCATGGTGTTTCATCACAATAGAAACCTTAACTAAGACAGACTCCATTCTTGGACCATGTTCTAACACTCACCTACTGATGTTGCCATGACAAATTCCTATCTAAAACCATAAGCCAAAATACCCCTTCCTTCCATAAGTTGCCTTGGTCAGGTGTTTTATCACAGCTACAGAGAAGTAACTCAAACACAGACCATTACCTTGAAGGGTTTGAAGATGATTTCTTTCTGTGCTTTTTAGCTGCCCTGAGCTTCCTAGGTCACCTACTTCTCCTTGATGCCTTGTGTCACCACAGTTCAAAGCAATGGAGCTAATATACTGTGGGGTTAATATGGAGCCTGCATGAGCCAGCAGAGCTTTCTCTATTTTAGGTTGATTCTTGCAGTGATATAGACTTAATAAAATTCATCTGGAGTATCAGAGGACAGAATCACCCACAGCCAAGCCAGATCTAACTAGGCAACTGCATTTGCTTTTTCTCACTTAACTCTACTACAACTGAGGTGTATTCACAACCCTGTCTTTACCTTCAGAGATGCAGTAACCCAGGCTCAACCTAAGAACTCATCCCCATCACCAGGGGAAAGTGGATTTTGCCCCAGGTTTGTATGATTCTGAAGCCCATGCTGCAAGTAGGGTCCAATAGGAAGAAGGCCATTCCAAAGTGGCCCCTTCATCCAGCAAGTTTCTGGCTATGAAAAACCCACAGCATCATTCCTTCAACTTATTATGTCAAGTTAGTGTACACAGGTGCTACAGAACAGCAGAGTCCTACTTTAGCTCAGCCATGGACCCTTAATTCAGGCACCTTTGACCTGAACAGGGAGAGCGTACAAGCTGCTGCTGGACTTAAATGAGCATCTTTCTCTCTTATTACCCCTTGCCTCATTATGATGGATTTTAGAAATGAAGACTACTTGAAGAATTTGATCTCTGTTGCCAAATTGTGGTCCATAAGACCCTCACCTAAACAATTTCCCAGACATTAGTTAGGATTTCAATATTCTAAAATAAAAGGGGAATAGATTGTTAGTTTGCTCATTTGAATTTGCTAAAATTAGGCATTTGCAAACACAGAAGGAAAATATTCACTATTTCCTGTCATCAACAATTCTTAAATAATTAAAAAAAACCCCACAAAATGGACATTTTACTTTAAGAATTATAAATGTTCTCACTATATGTCTGCTTATATATTAAATTATTTTAAAATTATACTAAGAAATAATATAATTTTTTAAAATGTTGGATAGGTAGCTTTAAAAAGTTACTCCTGAGCTGGGTATGAAGCTTATACTACAACCCTAGTACTATGCCAAGGCATGAGAATTCTGAAGACAGTCTGGGCTGCAAAGCTCTGGGGATAACTTGGGCTACAAGGTTCTGAAGACAGCCTGGCCTACAAGGCTCTAGGGACAGCCTGGGCTGAAAGGCTCTGGGGACAGCCTGGACTACAAGGATTTGGGTACAGCCTGGGCTGAAACATGAGTTCAAGATGAACTGAGGATTCATAGTGAACAAAACAATTAAAAACAATAACATTAACTGCTGAGTTATTTTCCTCATTTTTTCATAAAATGTTAACACCTTCTTCTTCCTGAGCCAGAACAGTCTCTATTCTGCAGCAGAACCACAGATCTTCACAGCCATCATGTCCATTTCTTTCTTTGTCTTTGCTCAACTCCTTTCCAAGGAAGGTGTTACTGGGCAAGGTGAGGGTCATACTCAGGAGGAGGGAAAGGCTCTGTCTCCTTGTCTTGAACATGGCTGGTTTTATGTGTTTCTTTCTGTGAGTACATGTGTTGTTCTGTATGTACTTGCTCATGTGTATGGACTTGTGTGAGGAGGCCAGAGACTAACACTAGCTGTCTTCATTAATCACTCTCCATCTTAGTTTTTGAGACAAAGTATCTCACTGAAGCTGGAGCTCATTTGTTTGGCTAGGCTACTGGCTAGTGAGCTTCAGGGGTGCAATGGTCAGTTGACAGAATTTAGTGTCACCAAAGACTGCTGTGGGATAATTTTTCCGTACACTAAGAAGATGTATCTGTTTTACCTCATCTGCTGAGACATCTTCTGATTGGTTTAATAAAGAACTAAATGGCCAATAGCTAGGCAAGAGAGAACAGGTGAGACTTATGGGAAGAGATAGGAACTCCATGGAGAATCTGAGAGATAGGGAATTTGCCAGTGAGACTCACAGGAAGTCCATTGTAACTCTATTGAGAAAAGGTAAGGAGCCACATGGCAGAATTTAGATTAATATAAAAGGGCAATTTTAAGTTATAAGAGCTAGTTGGGAACAAGCCTAAGCTAAGGCCAAGTTTTCATACTTAATAAGACATTTTTGTGTCATTTTGGGGGGAGCTGGCAGTCCACAGAAAGTATGACAACATAGACACTATATTTATGGTACTGGTTTTGCAGCCATTAAAGTTGAGATATTAGGGGGATTGTGGAGTCTTTCTTTATAGGTGTGTTTGTCAGGGTATGAAAACAGGAAAAGTGAGACAAGAGATGTGCCTCTTTCTGCCCCATGCCTGTGTTGGGGGTATCATATCCACACCACTGTGTGTGCATTTTACACAGGTACTGGGGATCTGAACCTAGATCCTTATGTGGTTGCTTAAGTAGTAGGCATTTTATCAACGAAGCCATCTCTCCCAGCCCTTCTTATTTATTCTTAAAATCAGTTTTAGTAAATCATAAGAGGTGTACTATATGAGGACCATGGAAATACTAATAGTAGCCTGAAAACAGAGGAGCCCAAAGGCATAGCTACAAAGTACAAGGGGCCTGGAAGCTTTGATAAGACCTTGGAAAAAATGAAAAAAAGCTGAGACTTACAAAAAAAAAAAAAAAAAAAAAAAAAAAAAAAAAAAAAAAAAAAAAAAAAAAAAAAAAAAAAAAAAAAAAAAAAAAAAAAAAACCTTAAAAACTGCTCTGGTTATATGGGTTATATGGGGAAACTGAGTTCTGTACACTTGAGACCTGGGAGGACTGATGTTGATTCCCATGCGGATGTGTCCTTGGCAGAGAAAAGAGGAGACAATTCAGAATTACCCGCCAGCATGGATTTTCTAATAAGCCACAAAGAGCTAGAGCCATTTTCACATTTCCATGGTTTCTCCTTTTATTATGAAAGCAGATGGGATGAATTTTACATACTAATGTTTATTTTAAGGCTTTTGAAATTTTCCTGTATGATTCATTTTCAGAAAATTTAATTATATTTGCGGAAAGGTATGTGAAATGCCATGATTTTAAACTCTCTTTTAATTAAATTCTGGTCTCATTCAGGATTTCTTTCTTTTTTCATAGAAGTGCCAAGGCTGGGACCCTGGGCCTGGCATGTGCTAGGTTAAATAGTCTACCATTTGGACCTTATGCCAGACCCAGTATCACATGCTTTCTACAATCTCCCTCTGGAGATAATCATAAAGTCTAAGCTCTTTTTGAATGAAGCTTCTACTACATCTTAATCTAGTATGATGCCTTGAAGTGTGAGATTGGCTAGAGACCAAGGTGAGTCACTGGCCAGGTCAATCTATTGGGAATCCCTCACCTGGTCCTTCCAGGATCTTCTATGATGGTCCATGCCACTCTTCCTTGGCATTCTCTCACCACAGTCAGATGGCTTCCTTCATCTCACAGCTTTCTCTTTTTTGTCTATATCTAAACTTTCCTTAGAGCTCTGGGTGATCTTAACTGCTCTTTCTCACTCCTCTATAACAAAAAAAATTGGCTTTTTGTGGCCCCTTGAGTCACAGTTACTGAGAGGTACATGGAAGCCCTATTTATTATACTATCCTCCTCACCCTTACTTTATGTCATTGGTACATAAAGTCCATCTTCAAAGCAGTCTTCTCTCTGAGCTCTGGGTGGGCAGCAGATCCCTAGATGTTGTCTTCTTAGATGTTTAAAGGTAAGGAGAATTCAGTCATTCCTACCTTCTTTTATTTGACCATGGCTATAGGCAGAGAAACCATTCTCTACCCCATCCATCATCTATTTTTCATACTCATTCCCATGTTGCTTCCTGTTTTTGTACTTGAATTATCATTATCTAATAACCACATACTGTGTAGTAAATGGCTGGAAATATAGGAGTAACTTGGGTTGATCTCAAGGTAGTTCAAATTTTTTCTCAGCATATTGGCTTCCATCTTTTAGACCAACAAAATTTCACACAGATCACCACTGTCTCTGATCTTACTCTCCCTTTAGTTATTAGAAATTTCAAGTTCACTGGCTGAAAATAAAGTAGTGTCCATAAAATATAAGGTGTAGCCAAACAAAATTTGTTCAGACTTCACCAAACATTCTACCCAGAAAACAAGCTGCTGTGAATAGATAGACCCCTTTAATGTCCAGATACAGGTTGTCCAAACATGTTGGATCACTAGATTATAGCAATGCTATATGAAATACCTCCATTCCAACAAGGCAATGACTTCCCAGACAGGCTATGGAACCATAGAATGTTGTTATTTTAAGGTGTGTTACATTTGTTTGTTTTACTTGCTTAACTCCGTGTTACTTGGCCTGTCTAAAACACCTGATGGTCTAAGAAAGAGCTGAATGGCTAATAGTGAGGCAGGGAAAGAATAGTCAGGACTGGAAGGCAGAGAATAAATAGAAAAAGAAAAAGAGAAGTAGCCAGAGAAGGAAGAGCACTCCAGGGGCCAGCTAGATAGCAAGGAACAAGTCAAGCTAAGGCTAGGCATTTATATCCTCAATGTGTGACTTATTTGGGATCTGGGTGATGGGTCCCTCAAAGAGCTAAGAGTAAAAACAACCAACAATATAAGTGAGTTTGTAGCTGACTAAACAACTTATTGACATGGTGTTAAGTTATAGATCAATCTCTCCCAGGAGGTCTTTAGTTCTTCTGTATAACATGCTTTGTACTGTTCTGAATTCTGTTTAACAACATTATTAATGAATCTTTTGTGACCCAGAGAAGTGATTATTGGATTTCTTGATGGCCTACAGCTAGGACAGACAGCTTGATTGCAAAAATGTGGTAAGACTAACGTGACAAAACTCAACTCAAAAGTAATTTGAATTTGCTCTATTTAATATAATAATGTCATAACTATGAAATGAAGTGGTCCAATTAAATAAAAAAAAAACCCATGTTTGTATTCTGAAAGACTATAACAGGAATATGTGCCAAGAATGTGACGCAACTGTAGAAAGCAAGTGAAGTACTAACTTTAGATGTATTATTTGGCATGAGCACAGCCATATCAAGAACTCCAATGCCTCAGACCTACCAGGAAATGGAAAAGCCCCTCCCCTCCCAGAGTGTGTCTCCAAGAGATGGCAAAGCCTTTCTTTGGTTCTTGTGCAGTTGTTGATATGTGTATAGAAATGTCTACCATAGCTTTTACCTCTATAGCTTTGGCCTCCACAGCTTTCTCCCTCTGGATATTTATGGCCTGAAGGCTGATATTCTATAGAGGATGCTTCTATTAAGATTTGATAAATTTGCCTCCTTGTTTATCTGTATATAATAACTCTGAACCTCTGTTAAACAGTATATAATAAACTTGTTGAGCTCCTGGGGTACTGCAGCTTTCCCACCAGAGATCCCAATCTACGCAATTTAGGCTTTTCTGTATGCTCTTGTGTTTATCTTTTCTTGCTGCTCTGATCAGGTCAATCCCTGGAACCATGCAGGATGTGGCACACAGCAGTTGGGAAAGTCAGTAGATTTGGTTGTACTGATGGAAACTCAGTATTCATCAGAAGTATTTATCTCAATATAGTGTGTCCTAGAAAGTTTGAGGCCTTAGCCCAACCTGTGAGGTTCAATAATTCTGCCCACAAAATATTCTTAGATTTCCCCTTGATTCCAGATCAGAGCACACATTCTATTGCATAGTATTTTAAGCCACTCACATTCTTCTTCAGTGATGAGCTTCATTGTCTAATATTTCTTATTCCTATCTGTTGTTTAATCACAGACCACACACATTCCCTGTCAGGATGTAGAAAGGAGTTTTGGGGTGGTGGATATATGTGGGGATGCTAATCCATGGGGATAGACCACATCAGGGTACAGAAGGAAGCGGGAGGCTAAGGTAAGAGCTATGTAGAAAGGGGGAAATGAATGTTAGAAGTGGACCTCAGAGGGAGACGCCAAATCTATGGGAGAGTGGAAAAGCTAAGACTGGGGGGAGAGACAGTGATGAGCATGGACCTGAGCTGTGTGTTGCTTCCCATCAGTCATTAGCAAAAACAGCCTTGACCCTACCTGTCTCCCTGATTCCTAGACATAGCTAACTCACTCCTCCTATATCAATTTTATACACTATTTCCCTATTGGATTCCATAGAGTCCGTATTTATAATTATTCCTTTACATTTCTGCTCTCCCTACCATACTGATTTCTTGGTTAATAATAGCGCTGAGAGTTACTCTTGTATAAGTACAGGCTCCAGCCCATATCCCCAAATCTCTACAGTGATGTGGGGTCTGTTAGATCACATATACATATGCAAATTAATGTCCAACTTGATAAATATCATTTCTCAAAGTACCCCACAGTATTATTGTACAATTGTCAAGGTATCATGATTTATTTCATTATGATGAAATTATCTCCCTTTTAAAAAATGCACTGTTGAGTATAAATGTTCATGTTTTGAGTTGTATCTACTCCAAGGAAAGGCATTTGGATCTTGTAGCCATAACACCTGTATTCCTGACCCCTATGCAAATTTTTGTGAATTTTAATTCTTCTTCTTGAAGGAAATAAAGTGTTTAAGGTCAACACAAACCCTTCCACAGGCTAACAGTCACAGACACAGACTGAGGAGGAAAGCATAGAGCCATAAGATGGAACGTTTCCCACTGTGTTTCTAACACATTTGCTCCCATTATACGGCAATCATGATATGGCTCCATTAGAAACAGTCAGTGGGGACATCCACAGACTGGCCCCACTAGGCAAAGCCAGTGGGATGACTCGCTGTGGATACCGGTTATTTTCTCTCTGTAACTTTCTCATGTGCCAGTACCTTACCTCCCTAAAAGAATAGCTATGGGATTCTTCCCATAGCCCCTTGGTGGTGTGTTTTACAGTATGTTTCTGGGCACTATTGTCAGCCATTTGTCAGAGGATGACTTTTTCTTATTCTATGTTATTTTGATGACTAAAATATACATTCAAGTAACAGCCAGGCCTTTAGCCAAGATCTCAGCAAATTCAAAATAAGGCTAGTTGCCCTGGAGATGAAGTGCTTAAGGACAAGTTCCCAGGAGTTTAGCAAGGTCAGGCACATAACAACTTCAGGGCCAGTTTTTCCCTGGCAGAAAAGATCTAATAGATAATATTTATAGACAAAACTCACAGTCTTAATAATTGGCTTTCTGCACATATTATTAACTTCATATTTATATTATAAAATTAAAGGTCCAGCTAACTGTCTACACAGGGTAAAAGTACACATCTTAAGTATTGGGGTGATTCTTAGGTCAGTGTCTCTTGCTTTACTACATGCCTTTCTGCCTGCTTCATAGACTATACATCAAGGAACCTGGCTGATATTGAAGCCTTGCCCTGGCTATAGTCAGTGTGGCCTTTTCATGTCTGAGAGAAAAAAAAATGTGATTTTTTTATGTATTTATAGTATGGTTGTATCTCTGTTGTTTACTTAAGAATTGTAACAAGCCTTCAATAGCAACTTATATAATGGCTAAAGTTTGGGGGTGGGGATAGGAGGAAAGATAGAAAAAAAGAGAAGATGCTGAAATAAAGAAGTTACCTTAAGAACACGTGAGCTGGCCCTTCCTTTTTACCCAGACTTTTTTTCCTTTGCAGATCTGAAGCATTCTTTCCACTACCCTGGGCAGAGTAAGAGCTGGTCTTTCAGTCTGCATTAGAAATCACAGACATGAGAGAGCCAAAGGAAAAATTATTGAATCTGTATATGAATTTTATGCTTAACACTGTTGGCCTCTGAACTATTATTTATTTACAATGCAGACTTCGTACGGCCCAGGCAAGATTAACTGTATAAAAATGAGACTCAACAGCTACCCAGCTCACAGTTTGCATTTAAATTCAAACAATGTAACCATCTTCTATAACAATAAAAAGCTCTTTGGAGAAATATGATATCATCAGTGTCTTATTCAATGTTCAGAATCTACAATTATTCAAGATTTTAAAAAGGCAAGAATATGTGACCCATACTTAGGAGAAACCAAACCAAATCAAACCAACCAACCAACCAACCAACCAGAATAACACCAGTGGAGCTTGACTGAGCTGTCTAATATGTTAGAACTAGATGAGAAAGATTTCTTTTGGGGGAGGAGAAAGAAGTTGGTGCTCCGTTTCCATGGTTAGCCTGGTATTTTCTATGCATCCCACTGTGCTCTTGGCCTCACAATACCTTCCTGCTTTAGCCCCTCCAGATGCTGGCAGCACAGGTGTGTGCCATCCATCGCACTTAGGTTAGAAGACAAGACTTTTAGGCAGTAGTTATAATTCTTCTTAAAGATGAAAAAGAAAACACAATGAAGGTAAATATTAGAAACTTCAGAGGGAAACAGAAACTGTTATTTTTCATACCTCAAACTCATACTTTCTTCATTCATACACTACTACTTCTAACCCCCCTTTCTCATTTCATCTCTTTATTTCTTAGTTATTAATATTAATATCTCAAACAACTCTAAATTATGATTTCCTGAAAGTATCTTGATGCCTCTGTCCGAGTCTTTTTGAATATAAGGTTTTTGCTTCCATACTAAGATCCAGATTGCTATCAAGTTGTTGTTTTGTTGTTGCAGTTTGCTTTCCTGCACACAGTGATTGAGAACATAAGCTCACGTGAGGACCATTCACCAGGAAGATCCACATAAAACCATTGGGAAGAGTAGGGAAAAAGAAAAACAGACATATTCATCTTAACAGATATACAAAATACAACAAAAAGACACACAAAAAAAGTGGGTAAATAGGCAACTGAGACACCTCTACAAGCTCACAAGGCCAGAAACGACTGGAAATGAGATAGCTGAAATCCCAGGAAATGACTTGAGAGCCTTTCCTTGAAAAATGATCACTGGCCACACGTGGAATAAACAGACAGGTGAAGTAAGGAAACCAGTTCAATATCTAGACCATGTTATCAAGTAGATGTAAAGGTCAAAAATATGGAGGAGAAATTCAAAAGCATGACAGAAATATTCATTTAGGAAATTAAGATTTTTTTTTTAAAAAAAGCATTACACAAAAATGCTCAAAATAGAGTCAATTTAAAAGCACACAGTTGAGAGCATAGTCAATAGAGAATATCAATTAAAAGAAAGAATAGAGACAAGAGAATATATTCACACTCATTAGAGTAGAGACAAGAGAATACATTCACACTCATATAAAGAAAAATGAAGCAAGACCAAAGCTCTGAAGAACTCTTAGATATGATCAGGAGATGAAACCTAGGAATTCATTAAATAGAAGGAGATGAGGTGAGCTTTGAAAGCAAAGTGAGTCCACTTAATAAAATTATACTAAAACATTTTAAAAATCTTCACCAAGAAATAATACTCAACTGTCCTCTTTCAATACATCATTTAGCCCAGAAATCAACAAAGAAATTTCAGAGATAAACAACACCCCGGATGTACATTTATCAGAAATATATAGGATGTTCTACCTAACAGCTTTAGAATGTAAATTACTCTCAGAAGTTCATAGAAATTTCTCTAAAATAAATCCCACTATAGAACATAAGGCAAGTCTTTGTAGATATGAGATAATTAAGATAATTCTTACATCTTATCAGATTATGGTGAAATAAAATTGGAAATCAGCTACAAGAGAAAGCTTGTGAATATTTGGAGCGTAAACACTACACCACTGAGTGAAGGGTGGGTGGGACACTGAAGAAATAAGGAAGGGACTTTTAAAATTCTTAGGATCAAAATCATTAGAAATTCTGAACAAATTTTATAGGTGCTAACATTAAATCTGAGAGATTGTAAATAAATAATCTAATGATATACATCAAGAGCTTGGAAAAACAAGGATAAGCCAAACTCCAAAGATGTAGATGGCCCAAAATGATAACAACCAAAGCTGACACTAAGGAACAGAAACAAAAAGGTCACTGCATAGACTCACTGATACTCTGATAAATTAATCATGATGGCAAATTCCTAGCAAAACTAACCACAGAAAAGCAGAGAAGACCCAAATTCATGATATTAGAGATGAAAAGGGAGATGTTGCAACAAATTCTCATAAATCTAAATCTAGAGGGTCCTTTTTTTTTTAAAAAAAAAAAAAAAGAAAGAAAGAAAAAAAAGAAAACCACTTAGAAAATCTATACCTGGAAACTTGGAAAATCTACAAGAAATAGATGTACTCCTAGGCACATATGACCTACCCAAATTTAATCAAGAAGATAAAACAACTCAAATAGATCTGTAACAACTATGAGAGTGAAGCAGTAATAACAAAACTTTATACAAAAACCAGGACTGAACAGATAGATATATTTGTTACTGAATCTCACTAGACCTTCAAGGAAAAGCTAATGTCAATACTTCTTAAACTGTTCTCAGACAAAATATAAAGGGAAGAAATATGACCAAGCTTGTTCTGTAAAGGCATTACTAGTGTAATGCTAAAATGGAACAAATGCCACCACCAAAACAAACAAACAAAAAACCCAAACCCCAGAAGCTCATACCTAATGTGCAAGTTAGTTTCATCCTAGGGATGCAGGATTAGCTCAACATACATAAATTAATCAATACAATATATTTATCTATAGACTTAGGAATGAACATATGTGATCATTTCAGTAGATATAAAATAGGTAGTTGACAAATTTAACATTCCAGTATGATAAAACTAAGAATACAAAAATTTTATCTCAATAAAACAAAGGTTATATATGAGAAAACTCAAAACTGAAAGCATTTCCTCTAAAGTCGGGAATGAGACAAGGATGCCCACTTGCTCTGCTCTTTGAGTCTTCTAGTGCTCAAAGTCCTGGCTAGAAAAATAAGACAAGAGAAATGAAAAGAAACAAGATTAGAAGAAGGCAAAGCATCTCTATTTGCAGATGGCATGATCTTAGACCCAAAAGTCTCTAGAAATGCCACCAGAATGTTCTTCACATGATTAAAATCTTCAATAAGGTTGTGAGATACAAAATCAACATACAAAAAAATCAACAGCCTTTCTCTATATTAATGATGAAACTGCTGAGAAATAAATCAGGAAAATAATATCACACATAATAGCATCAAAAGGTAAAATAAAGTACCTACAAATAAACCTAAAGAGGAGGAAAGACCTTCATAACAAAAGTTTAAACACTAAATAAGGAACTGAAGAAGAAACCATAAGGAAAGACCTTCCCATATTCATAGATTGACAGAATTAACATTGTATTATAAAAGCAATCATCACCAGTATTCAGTACAATTCCCAAAAAATTTCTAACTACTTTTATTTTCTTTACAAAACTAAAAAAGATCCTAAAAGTTTCATGAAAATACAGAAGACCCCCACAACTAACTAAAACAACCATAAAAATAATGTTAGATGCATCATAATACATGACCTCAAACTGTACTATACAATAATAGTAACAGACCTGTACAATAATACTACAAAACCAGACACATAGACCAGTGAAATAGAGAATCCAGAAATAAATAGAAATAGCTACAGCCATGTATTCTTCAACAAGAATGCTTTAAAATGTATATTAGAATAAGGATAGCCTTGCTATCAAATTGTGCTGGAAAATTGAATATCCACTTGGAGATGAATGAAACTAGATCGATATGTCTCACTCTGTATAAAAATTAATTAAAAGTGAATTTAAAATCTTAATGTAAGGACTGAAATGTAGGAGATGTAGGTAAAACACATCAAGATATAACATAGACAAAGCTTTCTAGAAATGATTCTAAGAGCACAGGCAATAATCTGAAAAGTTTCTGTATAGCAAAGAAATTGATTACCAAAGTGAACAGATAGACTTCATAATAACAAAATATCTTTGTCACCTTATGTATCAGCAGAGAATATTATCTACACTAGGTAAAGAGCTACAAAATTAAATACTCACAATTAACCCAGTCAATAAATGAACTAATAAAAGAAATAGATAATTTTCTAAGTAAGAAATACAAAGAGCCAGTAAGTATTTGAAAAAGTTCTTGACATCCTTGGAGAAGGTGAGGGCTGAGGGTGGATACAATTAAACTGTCTGATGTTCTTTCTCAACAGTGTGAATGTGGCTAGTGTGAGAATAGAGAACAGTAAATGTTGATGATATGGGGAAAATAACTTATATTTTATTATTTTTAACTCTATGTGTGTGAGAGAGAGAAAGAGAAAGAGTGAGTTCAGAGGATCTTAGATCTAGGCCAGAGCTATTGTATTACTCTAGAGCTGCAATTACAGGTGAGTCACCTGACGTTTGTGCTGGGAACAAAACTTGGGTCCTTTGGAAGAACAGTTCATACTCAACTGCTGAGTCAGTTATCTCTTCAGTTACCAAACAAAGAAGAACTCTTGTATACTGCTGGTTTTAATATAAATTGGTCCATCTGTATGCAAATCAGTATTTACATTTCTTGAAAAACTAAAAGAAATAGTATAAAACATTCTACTTTGGGGTATATACTCAAAGGACTATAAGTCATCATATCATAGAGGGTTCTACACATCCATGTTTAGTTTTCTAGTCACAATGGAACCAGCCTAGATTGTTGTTATAGCTTTATCTGTCAACTTGACACAACCTTAGAGTCACCAGGGAACAGACAAACTTCAGATGAGGAACTTTAGCTGAAAAGTTTCTGGATCATAGTGCTTGAGGCCAGGTCTATAAGGCGTTTTCTTTTTCTTCCTTTTTTTTTATAGAATAAAGTTTCATTTTTAATCCATATATCCTCTTGTTCCAACTCCCTTCGCCCTCCTGACCCCTCCTGGTCAGCATTCAGCCTCCCTTCTCCCCAGCCTCCCAGCCCCTCCTCAGAAAGGGCAAGAGGTTCCAAGGGGATCAGCTCAGCATCCACTCCAGGCAATGGCTAATTCATATAGAGGACCAGGTCTGTGTAGGTGGAGTCATGTCTAGGCAGGTAGGCTTGAGCTGTGTAATAAAGCCCTACAAGCAAGCTGGAGGAAGCAAACCAGTCTTCAGGTTTCCTCCATGATTTCTGCCTTTCTCCTACTTCACTTCCTGCCCTGACTCCCTCTGACGATAGATCTGTAAGATGAAATAAATCCTTTCCTGTCCAGGTTCTTTTTGGTCATGATGTTTATCACAGCAATAGACAGCAAAGTAGGATACCATCATCAACAATGAATGGAGAAAAACATCACACACACACAATAAAATGCTATTTGGTTGTAGAGAAAAATGAAAGCATGGCATTGCAGGAACATGGATATAGAAGTGGAAATCATGAAACTAAGAAAACAAGTCAGGTGGAAAAAAACAAACATTGAATGTTGTCTCTCCTACACACAAGGGGACAGACAGATGGGAGGGGTGTAAAAAGGGAATCATGAGAGGGAGATATAGATATTAAGGGAGATCTTGTGAGTGGAAAACGAGGTCGAAGAAATATATGTGGTAAAGTAGGCGAGGGGAGGATAAGAAGGGGGCCAGGAAGGTTTGTAGGAGTGTGTGTGGGGGGACACAAAAGCAAAGCATAGTGAGGTATACGTGAAAAACATCATTGGAGACCCAATAATTTGTATGCTAATTTAAAAATCAATACTAAGATTCCATTTTGTAGTCTTTGGATTTTCATAAAGATAATGTTTCATTATACAATTAAAAATAGTTTATTGGGCTTGGAGATGAGCTCAGGGGTTAAGAACACTTTCTATGTTAGCAGAGGACTCAGGTTCAGTTTCTAGTCCACATATGCCAGGTTACAACTAACTGTAATTCCTATTTCAGGGAATGTAATTCCCTCTTCCGACCTCTCAAGCACCAGTCATGCATGTGGCAAGCATACATACATGAATGCATGCATGCATACATACAAACACATACAGCCAAAACACTCACATACATAGATAAATTTTCAAAAATAGGTTAATGAAAGATTTTATACCATCTATGGAAAATTATGTATAATTCAAAAGGTATGAATATCTGAAAGCAGAGCTACGTTATAAAGTTCCTACAGTCTATGTTAAGTACAAAATTATTAACACAAATTGCAAAAGATGAGAATGTGCACTTCAATAAAGAATGCAATCAAAGACAGGAGCGAACAAGGCCAAAGGAACAAAGAACACAAGATAAACAGAAGTCCACTCCAAACATTAACTCAGCGTTGCTCGTAATTACATCAAATGTTAGCAGGCTAAACACTTCAACTAAATGTCAGAGATTGTTAGAATGAATTTTTAAGAAGATGCAAATAGGCTGTCTTTGAAATTTGTACTCTACATATAAAGACAAGTAGAAAGTAAAGGCATGAGAAAAGCTACACCAAGCCAGACACAGCAGACTTTAAAACAAAGAGACAGATCAGAAATAAGGCCAAGATGATAAGTAATCAGGGAGACAGACAGCTACAAGCATATCCATTGAATTAACACAACTTTGAAATGTTTTAAACAACAAAAGAAAGAAATAGAAATTCCTCTCTTAGCAACTGATAGAAACAGCCAAAAATAAATCAATAAGAACACTGCAGTCATTCTGCTTTGAAAATAGCCAGTTAGCATGTCCAACTGGCCAACTGTTCATGCCAGTGTTCTAGGGCAACTTCAGAATTTTTTATATGGAAATAAGTGTTAGACCAAATTAAACATATTTGTGATGGTGCCAACTACACTTTTATGTCTCGGTCTTGGAAAATGTCTCACTGAGGAGTTTACTGGAGAAGATATGAGATCATATTTTTCTATAGTGAGAATTTTGTTCTCTACCTTTACTACCCTTAAGAACCAAGACTATATGTATGAATGCCCTGCTATATGCCAGAGATGGCACTAGATTTGCCAGGGTCTTATGAGACACAATTAAAACTCTACAGAAACATTAAAAAAAGGGGTCAAAAACCGGGTCTGTGTGATGCTGTGTCCCAGAACTTTTGGCCAGGATATGAGGAGAAAAAGAAGCTGTTATGTAGGTTGGAGCTGAAAAGATGTGAGGAGATTCCTTGGCAAAGAGAGTTCTGAGTTATGAATAAGTAAAGCCAGTATGATAGGAAAGCACAGGAAAAAGGAGAAGAACCACTAGACTGGAGACACAGAGTGTCATTGGACCTGCACCAGAGAGATGGAGCCGGCTTCCTGTTTTTCTGACTGCAGCAAAGAACTGGCTGTTCCATCGTTATTTGCTCTAAAGTTTCCAGAGACCCTTCTATATGCCACTTTATTATGTATCCTTAGAGTGATCCCATCTTCCATGACAGATTGTGCAACAGCTTTTGAGTAGTCAATAGGCTTAATTAGGTCAAAGTTATTCATAAAATATATGAACTGTTTAATAATCACCAACCTTCGTAGTTGATATAATTAAAGCTTGGTAGTATTATATTTAGTCCTCCTTATTTTGCTGAAATTTTACATTCTTGAATGACAACACTGCTACTTTTAAAAAAGAAAACACCAGTTAACATATAAAATTTGTGTTTTTTAAAAGATATGGAACCAGTATCAGAGGAAAGTCAAAGAAAATGTAAAATTTAATTTTGCTCATACCTTATTGGGTCTATAAATCATATTTTCTTTGAAATTACATCTCTTTGTACATTTCACCCATGGAATGCAGCTATTTTATATGGATATACTAATTTATAAATGCCAAAGAACAGTGCAGACTGAATCACTACACAGCAATTATAATTGTGATACTAATTTTAAGAGCTCAGGTAGCAGTAGCAGACTAAGATAACCAAGTTCGGATCTCAGCTTTCCCCCTTAAATACTTAGGAGATGTGGTGATTACTCAAGACCTCACTTTTCTGCCTCTTGTGTGAGAATTCAATAAGAATACCTGCAAAATGTTCCTCATTGTAACAAATGCACTCAGTGTCAGTGACAGCTGTGGGTTTTGGCCATGGTTTTACTCAGAATGTGATGGTTTTAGGAGCTGCACCCTAACACAACTTTGCTGAGTGGAGGAAAGAATGGGGTCATCAAAATGACAGAGAACTTAAAGAAGAAAGAAGCTTAGCATAAGTGGCATGTGCTTGCTAAGATAATAAGATTCTCTGCGATTATATTCTGGATTGCAGAAGGGTGTGAAGTAAACCTCTGGAGAGCAGCTGCTCTTGACTTTGTACCTCAGAAAGGCAGGGATCCTGGCATAACAAATGTCATGAATGAATGAATAGAATTATGATGAAGTACCACAGCAAAATAGACATGACTGAGCATGCAGGGAAAGTTAGCTGCTAATACCCAAGGAAACAGAGTGGCCTCTGATCCCTGGCATCTACCCAGGACCAGTTCTGAACCTAAGGAAGTAAGGAAGGGAGGGAGGAAGCACAGAGTAGGATGATACTGCATTTTCATCCTTATCACAAAGTGGGTAGCTAATGGTCTCCATTGAGAAGCAATGCTTTCTCCAAAACATCTGATCACCATGACCACTAAAGTCCCACTAATTCATGGGTAACTGATCCATTGGCAATATCTTCTGGGTGCTGGTTAGAAACTAGACAGCAAGGTCTTAAAAAATGACTTCCATATCTGTTCCTAATTCAAGTGTATTGCAATATAGACTAATTTAGAAAGTGCAGCTTGGCCTACCACAGGTTTGAGAGATCTAAATGGCAAGGACAGGGTGAACTTGAAATATTTAAATAAAAGCACATGTCTATCCATTCAGCTCGAAAAGAAGCTGATGTAGCAGCATCAGATGATGCTCGCAGTTTTTTCTATTAGTTATGACTCATATTTACTAAAGTGTAGCTCATTCTTCATGGATTTTCAGAAAGCATTTGCTTGTCCCAAGAAAATATGAAAAATACAAAATAAATTTTTCTGGTTTTGATCATTGTCCCGTGTGACCCTTGGAATTCTGAAGTATTACAATGCATAAAAAGTGTTTAAAAAAAAACAAGAATAACCCAAAGCATTCTATGTGTTCAAACAAGAGGCCTTTGCTTCCACGGTATCTGATGAGCTGTTTCCCGAGTGGCTCTCTCCAGTTGTTCTGAAAGCAGCACAAGAGTGAATGGAGGAGCCCCAGCTAGATATGCAAACTCCAGTTATTATGGAAGTTCAGAACAATTGTCCCGGACCAGGAAAAGTCAAGTGCTGCCCAAGCTGCAATAACAGGAACCCAATATGGAGGCCCACGTGCCATGCTCCTAATGCGTTTCTCTCAATATTACACAATGAAACTGTTACTATGGCAACTGGGCCTTTCACCACACAAAAGAAACGCCTCTAATTCTTTCTTAAGAATGCCACAGATCACACATGCACAAGGGATTAGTTTAAAAAAATACTTTCCTAATCCTGTTTTTAATGTCTGACTTACTTAGAGTCCTAAATCAGAGTCAACATACAGGCAAATAAATACAAACTGAGCACATAAGCAGGTGAGTTACACCCATACAGTCTATTCGTTACATGAGTATGTGCTCATGTGGGCACATGTGTGGGTGCATGTGTGTGCAGGTAGGTACAGGTGAAGGCCCAAAATTCAGCTTGTACCAGGATCCTTTGTCTATGCTTCCGAAGTGTGGGGTTTTAGGTAGCCGCTAGCACACCTGCTGTTCTTTTATGTAGGCTCTGGGGAGCAGAACTAAGCTATCTTTTCTGTCTCCTTTACAGTTTTAAATGGCCTGAAGTTAGACTATAATGATGTAAGTAAATCCAAGTCTATGTAAGTGGGGTAGAGATACTCAGTGAATAAATTATTTCCCTCCCAGAATAACACAATGGAACAGAAATCTTTCAGTTTCACGTGAAGGACGCCTTCCACCCACTCCAGTAGCATCCCTTATCAGCCAAACTCAGATGTATGCCCTTAACCACACCTGTGCTTTCTGGCAGGACAGTCAATCTGTAATTCTAGCATTCAGGAAACTGAGGTAGAAGCTACATAGGCATCTTTATCTCTTTTTCTGCTGTTGAGATAAAACATTTTGGCAAAAGCAACTTAAGGGAGAAAGGGTTTGTTTAGCTCACAGTTCCAGGCTTCAGTCTGTGGTGATAATTTGTGTTGCCTAAAGATCAGAGGGCAGAGTAGTGGTAGCTCACGCCTTTAATCCAGCACTTGGAATCTCATGTTTTCGATCCCAGTACTTGAGAAGCAAATGCCTTTAATCTCAGCACTAGGGAGGTAAAAACAGAGAGTGATATGGCTGGGCAGAGAGAGGAATATAAGGTGGGAGGAGACAGGAACTCATCCCCTTCAGTCTGAGCATTCATTCGGTAGAGGTAAAAAAATCTTTCTAGTGGCTGGCTCCTTTGTCTCTTTGATATTTCAGCATTTACTCCGATATCTGGCTCTGGGTTTTATTAAGACCAATTAATAATTGAGCTACAACAGTCCATCATGGCATGGAAGTAACAGGAGCTGGAGGGAGCTGGCCACATTGTCCTATAGTCAAAAGTAGAAATCCAGGAATGCATGTTCACTGCTCTGCTCCCTTTTTCCTTCTGACCTTCAGTCTAGAATCTACGTGAGGGAACATCCTGCCTGCCTGCTGTTCAGACGGATCTTCCCCATCATCAGCAACACAACCTCCCCCCATGCATGCCACAGGCCCACTCATCACCCAGTTGATTCCAGGTTCTGTCAAGTTGCCAACACTATCATGAGAGAAGACCCTGCCTCAAAGACAAACTGATAACAACAACAGCAGCAAACACCAGACCTTTAAATCTTCCCATCAGCTGGAGAAACAGCTTCCCTAGGTGGGTAACCCTGAAACCTTGGAAGCAGGGGACACTCACTAGTCTGCCTGTCCCTTAGCAGCACACTTCCAGAGGGCACTAAGCACTCAGGCACTAAGTAGCCACACTCTACTGAGGTGAGTGAAGAGGCACAAATTGGAAATGCTTTTGAAATGAGTGTAAAAAATCATTCTCAGATCCAAGGTTTTCATTGTCCTACCAAATAATACCAGCAGGCTACAAGTTCACAAATTTAGCTAGCTTTAAATAAATAATATTCAAAGTTAAAACAAACAAAACCCCCAAACTGCATCTGTCTTGACCACTCACTAACTTTTCTTCTTGTCACTATTTTCTAGGCAATACAGCAAAGCAGCTATTTACACAGTGCTGCTTTGTGTTAGGCAGTATGGCCAATGATTTGGGATCAGTCTGTAGGAATACGTGCATGAGTTCTCTGTAAATGCTATGTGTGCCATTTCATGCAAGCAATTAAACATTTCAATAGTTGGAGAGGATCCTCAAACCAATCCACCACAGACACAGAGGGCAACTTTATGCATTTGAGTGAGATCAGTTGCATCATTAACATTTCATTTCAACAAAATACAATTAGAAAAATAATGGATAACTAAAACTATTTATTTATTTATTTATTTTTGGCTTACTTCATCTAAGGAGTTTCTGGGAAGAATGTTAGCTGGGAGAGCCTGCTGCCCCTCAGCTGGACCCCATGGCTGGGGCTGTCAGTGTACAAGGGTCTGGCTACTTTAAGGGATCCTAAAGCAGGGACATATACAGCCCTTTGCTTCTCAGTATCAGAGACAACACATGGAGTAGAAATGGCCTGGAGTAGGAGGTATGCCTGTTGGATTTCTCAGGGTAGCTTTGACTACATCTGATTTTCCCTTTGCATTAACTTTGAAACATGGCCCTTGTGTAAGACAGATCTCCACTATTTTAAATTCTAGTACATGTTAGAGAATCCTGACTTTCTGCTTCTTAAAATACCAGCTTAAGAGACTGGAATTTCCAATGAAACCTAAGGATGGGTGTGTGTGTGGGAGGGAGTCTAGCTTGTAAATATAATGAGGCCCAAAAGTTGACTTGTATACTGGCTATTTAGAACTTGGAGTATGCTGTTAAAACAGTGTTATAATTGCTCTAAATGGTACATACATTCTCAGAAAAGCACATAAAAATATAGATTGTAAAATGTTTACTTCTGAAAAAATAATTAGAAGGTGGACGGAGAAAGGGTATGGAGCAGGAAGCATAGTGGCTTTCTGTGGCTAGGAGTCTGAGAGCCAGTCTGACTCTGCACAGACAGCGGTAATCACAGTCATGACATGCTAACCTGTCCCTGCCTGTTTGCTCCTCTGTAAGATGCTTTCCTTCAGGACTTTACAAGAGGATATGATTGGCCAGTATTACACACAGACCTGTTCAGCTCCTTTGCTGGTGTCTGTGTCAAGAAGTCAAGGTGACTGTGAGGTACAAAGGATGAGACACCTTTCGAGTTTTGAAAATCCCACTGAACAGACGTCATAAAGGGTAAAGGCAGAGACAAGTGTGGGGTCCTTCACCTGCTTTCTTGCAGTCTCACCTCTGTATTGGGGTCTTTCAGTTATATTCTTGGAGTCTCCCATCTGCCCCAAAGTACTGTGTTCTGAGCAGTTGTTCTGGGCTTACCCCCACTTTCTAGACTTCTTCCAGGATCTCCCAGGTATTCTTCAGGGGAAACTGGAAGTTCACTTCTATGTGTGGTGGTATAATCTTGGTGTGGTGCTATGCAGGAGTTGACCCTTTATCAGTGAGACCTGGAGCAAGATAGTCGGGCTATTGAGGCATTGCCCTAGCACTAGGAACCAGTTAATGTTGTCTGATGAAGTAGTTTACTTTTTCAGAGACTACCTTCCACTAAGGATAGACTTAATTACTTTCCATTATTAAGCCAAAGCTTTGCATGTCCCTGTAGCTGGGACCCAGTTCCTACACCTGAAGTACACAGAGTACACTCAAGAGACGTGTGAAGAAGGAAATGCTATAAATAGGAAATCTGAAGATAGAGGGTATGTACCTGACTTACTGGCTCCCCTATTAACTATCTGTGTGGCCCTTGAAAAACGACCATTGTCTTGGGACTTTGGTAACAAAACAGCAAAAATCTCCTAGTCCTGAGATGGGTTTTGTTTGGGAGACACAGATGTAGGCTACCCTTTGCATGTTATCTAAACTATGATAAAGTTTATTAAAACTATTAAAAGCTAAGAGTATTAACATAAAAATGCAGCTTGCTTGTTTATTAATTCAACAGATACCTTTGTATGCTTGCTGTGTACCATATCTCATTTAGGTTCTGGGGTCACACTTTAAAAAAACATATAAAAGTGCCGTTATGGAATTGATTAACATTCTTGTAGCTTCCTAGGTTTTCTCAGAAAACTGGAAGCTCTGACAGCATGGGGTTTACATCTCAACACAATGACAATGGCTGAAAAGCTTCTTGCTTGAGAATGGCAGTTGAAACCTTTCTCTCTACATCATCAAGCCCATGGTAGACATTGACATTATGTGCCTGGGCCCTGTGAACATCTGAATGTGTGATGGTTGGCACTAGGTGCCTTGATAGTCATCTACTCTATTTCAGACCTGAGTTCTTAAGATCTGGGATTCTAAAAGGATGTACAAGGCTGAGGATTTAGTGCTAGCTAGGACTTGCCTTGAATTCACAGGCTTTGTTCAGGGCCTTTTTTTTTTTGCAATAGATCAGTGAATGAATCAATGAATGAAACAATCAATGCCTGAAAGAACCTGCAACATAAAATGAATGCTGATTTCATCTGTGTTACACAACCACAAACTATGTGTATTTAGGAAAGGGAAGCGCTTCTGCCTTCTCTCTCTACTTCTCCATCTCTCACTGGACTAAATTCTTCCAGAAACATACAGCACAACCAGCTTTCTTGGGTTTCTTCTTCTGATCTCTTCAACTGCTCTCCTAGGAGGCTTTCCATTCTGGAGCTGCAGAGTAGCTTTGTAAATAACTAAGGCTACCTCTGTCTTAGGTATTTAAATATTTAACTTCCTGAGTAAAATATTAGTTGTGCTATTGAAAGGAATTTGCATATGGCTTTAAGAAGATTCTAGAAGTTCCCATCTTTGTGCCGCCATCTATTTGCTAACTCCATCACTGTCCTTCTTCCCAGAGAATCCCAGAAGGCCTGTGGGTGCAGTGATGGTTGACTGCATCAACTCTGATGGGAAGTGGCTTTGTGAAAAATATGGGGGTAAGTAAATACTAAGTGTGTGCGTGTGTGGGTATGGTAAGTCGCCTGTCTTGTGGTCATTCCTTTCCTGTCTTTCTCTTTTTCTTGCCGCAAGTGACTGACTCATCTTTTCAGGTCATTTCTTTTAAAAGCAGCAAGGCTAATAGCACTGAGATAGTAAAGGAAGAAGCCAGAACAGGGAGAACTATAGCCACTGTATTAGTGGATAGATGCGCATACACTTGCACCCGCGGTGCACATGCAGCATCCCACTACTCAAGTGATGGACAATTAACAGGATCTCTCCCCGCCCCTCTCTCTAATCTAAAGGCTGAGGCATTGTAGCCAAGTTTCTGCTGGAGCAAAATTTCATAACCAAGTTATAAATGCTTGAAAATAGTAAGCCACAATGAAAACCCTGTCACAGTCTTAATTGCACTGTCAGCAGATGCAATGTTAAAATATACACATAAATGGTCCTTTTACAATCCTATGATTAGTCATGTAGATAGAATTAACTTCTAACATCTGACCTACCTTTTGCAACTCTGAGAGGAATAATTATTCTAGGTTCCAGATCTTGGGTTTTTTTCAGCCAATAGTCTAGAAATATTAATATCTCCCTGCAGCTGAAAACTACACCAAATGCTGGAGAGTGGTAAAAATAATCATGTCAACAGCTGACCTGTACTGAGGCATGCTATGCTCTAGGCTGTGTTCCAATTGATCCCTATGTTAGCCCATATAACCATTAAAAATTGACCCTGTGAGGTGGTCCTTGCAGACTGCTCTGCACGTCTCCCTGCATCTCCCCTCCGCATTTTCACCCTGCTCAGTGCCCTGGGTGCTTCTGTAGATCTTACCCCCAGGCTCTCAAAGCTCTCTGGTTTTCGTAGGATTCCACAGTAGGATGAGAATGAAACGTTTGTAGTTCTGTTCTCCTAGTTTTACTCTTGGGGTTCTGGGATTGTATGTCTTTTTACAGCTCTATGTCCTGACCCGCTCTGACAGCCACTGTACTCTCTTCTGCCCATCGATACCCTCTTAAACTCCTTCTATTTTGAATGTGTCATTTACTTCCTGGATCCTGAATAATTTAGTACAATCATTTCCATTTTATGGATTGAAATATATTGAAGCCCTGCCATGCTCTGTGACTTATACAAGATCACAAGTTAATAAATGGCAGAACCAGTATATGAACTGAGTTGAAGTTTTAACTAACATGGCACATAGCCATTCATTCTGTTATTTTCTGTAGAGATGTCTGTAACAGACCTGGGCTTAAAGCCCGGGAAAGGTAGGTGGTCTGACTTTACCACTGGTGGCCGGATGCTGCTGCTTTCCAGAGTCATTTACTTCTCTGAGCTTTGACTTCATCATCTATATGTTGGAGGAAGAAAGCCTTGTTCTACTCACTGTGCAAGATTCTTTTAAAAATAAAACTGAAGCAATAAAACTGACATGAATGTCATGTAGCTGTAAGTTATTTAGGATGACTATATTCTTTCTAATTGTATTAATATACACATCTCAGTGTATGTTGCGTATATGAGGCATATAAACATCATCCAGTCTATACGTCAAAATGACTTTCTTTGAAGATAAAAACCTTTGCCAGAGCATCTACTATTGTCTCCCTGGTCAACTTTGATCTAAACAGTGTGACCCCAAATGCCTACTTAATTATTTAGCTGCTTTTATGCCTTTAACTTCACTCAGCATTGACAATTTCCTATGTAAAAAGACATTCCCACATCACTAGAGTCTAAGGGAATACATACATGAGTTATATTCTGTAATTTTTTAATTCACACCTGAAATTAACAAAGAACATTTTTTCCCCTTACATTGGCCTGTTTATGGTACACTAAGATGAAATACACAAACATGAAAACGAAATGAAGCTTTCATTGGTTGGTGAGAAGCTAGATCCTGCACTTGGCCGTCAGTTGGAGGTGAGTATTTGGTAATGTTCTGGACTCTAGTTCTCAAGATGAGAAGCAGCGCTTGATATACAAAGCCTCAGGCCGTGATGAATTCCCCGAGAGTCTTCAGGGACTGAGGCGCTCTCAGCAGTGGGCTGATAACAGGTGAGCTCTCAGGAAGCTGCAGGAATTTGGAGCACATTCCAAACAGAGACAACATGGAGCCTAGTAGTGTCCTGCTTGCCCACGTGTTCACAGAGCTGCTCACAGGGTCTCCTCCCCCATCGGCAAGGCTGGCTGTCACGGCCCTCAGAAAGGGCAAAGCGGGCACTCCCATGCACCCCAAATAAAGTCCTCATTTTCCTCTGCCCATAGTTCTGACTTATTGTCTGATGTTGGAAATATCATTTAATTATGTAGTGACTCAGTTTTCCTATTGACAAAGCATGTAACAGCTTACTCCCTGTGCTCACATGATTCTAGATTATTAAAGAATCTATCTCCAGATGTGGCCACAGAACAATGAAGGCAAATTAATTCTTTTACCTTTACCTAGAATCAATGATATACTTGTCACAGGTACTTATTTATGTCAAGCTTTTGATTAAACAGACATTAGATGTTTCTGACATTCAAGATTCAGGCTAAGGGCACATAGTCCACTCATCTTTGGTCCTCCTGAATGTGCTGGGCAGGCATATGGTGTGGAGGTGGTAAAGTATACAGTTCTATGGCTGGTCTCTGCAGTCAGGCGGGTTGAATGTGTTACCTCCCTGAGCATCTATTTACCTATCTATAAAACACAGATAATAGAATGTATTTCATTGGAAGTTTTAAATGAAGACAAATACAAACACTTAGTCATATGCCTTCTACACAGTATAAATGCAGTCCCCTTTGTATTTTTTAATGTATGACTTACATTTAATTGACTTACACTTAAATCAATTTACATTTTCCTTTTTTAATTGCCACTCCCACCTCTTTTCCCAAGTGCTCACTATGTGGCAGGTGCTCAGTAATTATTAATCAAGAAAAAGAAAATGGACTCTTGCTCTCGAGAGGTCACTTCTGGGCCAGCACATAAGACAGTTATATACCAGACAGCTAGCAGTGTTGCTAGCTGATGAGTGATACACACAGAGATGAGATGGGGGGGGGTGTGCTTTTAATCATGGCTGCATGGGAAAGAGGTGCTTCTAGATGAAATTATGATGGCCTCCACAGAGCAGGGTTCCACTGCAAGTGCCACTCTGGTTCTGGGTACTCAAGCACTGAGAGCATCTCCTCTCTCCTTTCTGGGTTGTAGCTTTTACCCTGTCATGGTGATAGGCAGCTGCATTAGGTTCTTCTCGCTGCTGCAACAAATCAATTTGCCTTTGGTGGCTTAAAAGAACTTAAGTTTGTTTACTCAGTACCGCCATGGAAACCAGAATTGCCGAACCAGTTTCATGTGGCAAAAATCATGGCTATGGTCAGGGCAGGTAGGACTGGTCCTCAATGAGGCATTTGCAGAGAATCGCTTCCTGGCCTTTTCATCTGTGACACGCATTTTGTCATACTCGGCCTTCCCCTCCCTCTTCAGACCCAGCCATGAATGCCTCTCATTCCATCTTTCTTCTGTCAGTGAACCACATTCTGTGCTCAGAATTTCCCTCTACTTCACTCTTGTGAAGATGTTTGTGGTTACACTAAGGTGTGCCTGGATAATCCAGGATAATCGCCTCAATTCAAGATCTCTAAATGAACCTCAGATACAAATCTTATGAGCTGCAGACCCACAGTGCAAGGATTAGGACCTGGATATTGTTGGGGAGGATTATTCAGCTTGATAGAGCAGACAATAAAAAGAGGAAGGAAGTCATGTCTTACAAATCTCTCTTTTTATTTTTACTCAGTCCCTTCTAATATTGAATTCAGTAAATGTGTTGAGAAATTAATAAGACAAAGACACTGAATGTACCAATTATAATTTGCTTACATTTTGTTCTGTGTTTGTATTTGAGCTAATGTGTGTTACCAGTACCAGGGAAGTGTAAGGCCTGTAGTATTTCCTAAGAAATAAAACAGTGAAATAGAAGGTTCCAGCATGAAAGGCAGGAGACAAGAGACAGGGAAAGAAATATGTGTGAGCTTAATTAACAGGTGCATAGGGGCTGGTTTTGCCTGGGGCTTGTGGCTATTTCTAAGAAATGGAAAGTTGTATGAAGAAAGGGGTTTGAACCGAAAGGAGCAGCTGCTAATATGATCTTTGGATGAGAAACTTTTACAAAGCTCAGGAAAGGACTGAGTGAATAGTGAACTCACAACAATCTATTTCCTTCTAAAAATTATGAGCAATTAAAAATTTTATTTTTGCTAGGTGATGGCGATGCACACCTTTACTCCAAACACTCAGGAGGCAGAGTCAAGCAGATCTCTGTAAGTTCAAGACCAGCCTGGTCTACAGAGCAAATTCCAGGACAGGCTCCAAATAAACTATGTGTATGTGTATATATTCTGTGTATGGGGATGTACACACATGAGAGTACCTGTATGAGCCAGAAGAGGGCGTTGGATCCCCTGGGACTGAGGTTAGAGGTGGTGGTGTACCACTCAGTACAGCACTGAGAACTAAACTTGGGCCCCTTGCAATAGCAGCATGCATTCTTAACTGCTGAGTCATCTCTCTGGGCTCCAAAGTCTGTTCCTTCATGGTAAAATCTGGCCACTCAATTGAGCTCAGAATTAGTCTTATCAGAAGACATTTGTCATGGCCATTATTGGCTTTTATACATAGCCTTTGGAGAAATTTTTATTGATTTTAGCCTACTAAAATTCCCCTTCCTGATGTTCAAAAATGTTTGCCGTTTGTCCTGCTTAAAACCTCTGGAAATTTGGCTCCTCAAGGAGACACAAGTTTAGTATTTATTTATTTATTATGAATTGTGCATGCCAGAAGAGGGTACCAGATCTCATTACAGATGTTTGTGAGCTACCATGTGGTTGCTGGGAACTGAACTCAGGACTTCTGGAAGGGCAGCCAATGCTCTTAAACCACTGAGCCATCTCTGCAGCCTCTATTTTTAATCTTAAATTTAATACACATATTTCTTAGCAGAGGAGGTATAAATCTTCTCTATAATTGTGTTTTCAGTACTTGTCACCTACTACCATTCTGTCACCATCTTTGACTTTAAAGATGGTAGAGCACTATAGCAAATTAATAAGTCATTCTCTTAGAGGTCTTCTCTTGGCTCTGGTGTGGAGGGAAATTCCCCATTCACTCATTTAAGCTAGCAATGGAGGAATCTATTTTATAATATCATACACTGTCTCCAACTAGCAACCCTACCATGATGCTGCACACACAACAGATAAGACCTAGGTATTTTTCACTTATATGAGACACATGGAGCTCTTTGCTCTGGGAATTGGTGAAGGCTGCTGTTACCACATAACTAGGGAGCAGTGAGTTTCTGTGGTTGGGGAGAGGCATCCTTGCTTTACTGCACCTTCAAAATACTTAGTTGTGACTGTCAAAAGTTGAAATGATCCTGAGCTGAAATTCAGGTTTCTTTTATCAGGGAAGTAAATACCTATACAATTGGATGTCAGGCCTTTTTAATGTTAAAAAGCTGATTTTGGAGTCTAGGAAATGACTCAATCAATAAAATATTTTCTATAATAGTGTGAGGACTGAAATTTGATCCCCAGGTGAGTTGATAGGCTATCTGCAATTGCAGTGGCTAGCAGTTGGAGACAGGGGACCTCTGGGGCAAGCTGGCTATCTATCTATACTAGCCAAAGTGTGAGCTGTGAGTTCAGAGATGCTGCTTCAGTAAATAAAGTGGAGGAAAACTGAGAAAAACACATTATTTCAATCTCTGGATTAAACACACATGCATACATATGTACATGTGCACACTCACCCACATATGTATGTACATGATTATATACATTCTGCCTAACATATATACATACGCTCACAGCTGATTTAGTTTCATAGGATAGAGCCAGAAAGAATTAAATAAGGCAAAAAATAAAATATCAATTCCTAATACATGTTTTGATTAAATTTTTTATTGCTAGTTTTGAAATTCATAAGGATTGCTGTTTTCCTTATAAGAGAAAAATAATAAACTCTCAAGTAAAAGAAAAAAATAATTTCAAGTAAAAGTGAATGATGTTAATAAATTCTCAATATATGCTAATGTTTTAATTTTGATAGTCCATGAGTCATAAATGCTAACGCTCCATCAATTGAAACCTTCACCGTTCATTTAATAATAGTTGTTTAGAACAAAGGTTGTATCTATGACTCCTCAACATTGGCCATAAGATGCTTTTTACTCCCATGTTTCACACGTATATGTATTTGTGGTGTATATGTGTATTCATGGTTTTTTGCATGATATGGGTGCACATGTACGTAGGTGCATATTCACATGTGTGTACAAGCATGTGGAAGCCCAAGGTTGATGTCAGGATCATCTTAAATTGCTCTTCTACCTTATTTATGGAGGCAGCATCTCCCAGTCATAACCAGAGCTGATTTAATTAGTCTTGCTAGACAACTTACTCTGGGGATTCCCATGTCTGTCTTTGGAGGCTGGATTTCTAGATGGGTAGCCATGCAGACCTGGCATTTATGTGGATTTCTGAGAATTTGATACTAGTCTTCATACTTGTGTGGCCAGGACGTAAGCAGCAAGGAATATCTCTATCCTAGCCATCAGATGCTTTCCAACTTTAAAGTGATAAATTTAAAATGTCAAAATCATTGCTTTACTTTTAGTAACCCATAAAAAACCGTTATCATCACCTCCATGTTACTGGTGAAAGGCTTGCTCAGCATTAGTGAATACAAGTGGCACTCTTCATCCAACCTCAAAGCCAACTATTCTAATGAGAAATCCCAGATTAGAAGCTCTGTTTGTAAGGGAAATGTAATGTTATCATGATGAGCTTGTCTGCATTTCTCATCACTTTTACCCATTCTTGCAGATCAATCCACCTTAGTCTCATGATGGCAATCTGTCTGTCCAACCTCTTGATTTGCTCTTGTACCATCCACCAAAAAGCTCAAATGGTCTGCATAGCCCATTGGATCACGCTCCTGCTCAGCCCCAGACCATACAATGGCTCTGTCTCATCCATGTTGGAATCCAGTGTTCTCATGATGGACCCAGGGGCCACAGTGTGGCTTTAGGCTTCTCTTCCTACTCCTGGCCCACCCCAGGGTCAGTTTATACCTAACTATTTTTTTGGACACAGTGAACTCAACCAAGGGCTTTTGCACTCTGTTTCTTCTCCTTGACTATATCTTCTTCCAGGTTTTCAAAGGTTTACTCACTCAATTTTTTCTAATCTGTGGTTAAATATTATTCAAAACAATGTTCCCAGTACTTGTCAGTTGTACACTTGACAAAAGACTAGTGTCTGGAGTACATACAAACTTAAAATAAATAAACATCAAGAAAACAATCAAATCAAAAATGAGCTCTGGACTATAAAAGAAAGTTCTCATGAGAAAAAATACAAATGACCAATAAACATTTAAATGGTGTTCAATGTCCTTAGCCACTAGGCAAATGCAGCTGAAAACTATTTTAAGATTCCATTTCATTGCAGTCAAAATGGCCTTAATCAGAAATTAAAATGACAAGAAATGCTGGCATGTATGTGGCAAAGAGAATCATTGTACATTGTTGATGGAAGTATAAACAGGTGCAAGCACTTTCGAATCAGTCCAGAGAAATTTCAGAAAACTAGAAATATCACTACTATATGACCCAGCTCTCCACTCCTGGGAATATACTGAGAACTTTATATATTTCTGCAGAGATACTCAGACAACCATGATTATTGCTGATCTAGTCACAACATACAGAAAATGTAATCATTATAGATGTCTATACACTGATAAGTGAATAATGAAAATGTAGACTATTTTAATGAAATAATGAAAACACTGGACTATTACCCTGTTGTAAGAAAAAGTAAAATAATATATGCAGGTAAATAGATAAAAATGGGAAAAAATTACACAGGCCCTGACAAACAAACACCACATATTCTCCCTCATATGTAGATCCTAGATTTGAATCTTCGTGTGTTTTTGTCTGGAGTACAATTGGAAGCCAGGGAACTAGAATAGGGACAGTGGTGGCGGATGCATTAAGGGAAAGGAGATTGCAAGAAGAATATTGGGTCCAGGGAATTCTGACTGGGGGAATAATAGAGATGTAGAAACAAGGGAACGGCGAAAGGATTAGCCAAAATTTTTAAGAAAAATAGTGTATGGAAATATATGATCTTATAGGACAAGTAAAAATTATAATAAGAAAGGATGATAGAACATGTGTTATGAAAGAACAGGGGAGAAGATCCTGGAACTAAAGATGTAAGTCATGGGTTGGGGGGTGGGACAGACAAATTCTGGAGGAGGTAGAGGGCAGGTTAACCAAAATCAAGAATGTATGGAGTTTTATGAAGACTCACTAGTTTGTAAGCTAATAAAAATATAATTAAAAAAGAGTTTGAGTAGAGGGTTGCCTAGTAGATGGTAAGACCCTGTTGCTATAAACATTACACATCTTGATTATAAGGCACAGAGAAATCAATCTTGAATTGATAAACTCTACTTGATGGCTGGCTTTCATAGTGCTTTACTATGCAGACTGCTGGGGCAGAAAAGACATCAATGGTTATATATAGTGCTCGTCCCTGTATGTATTGACCTATAAGGCAAGACCTTCTCAATGGGGTAACAGTAGCAAGATTGTTTGTAGGGGTAACCAATCAGTCTCTTGATAACATTTGAGGCCTGCTTCATAGGAGGGAATTCATGTCTCGTACTATAAACATGGCTAAAAACCCATGGTTAAGGCAGTCATAGACCATAGTGGGGAATCTACTGTCATTATTTTTGTAAAATAATTATGTTAAAGAAAAACTTCCTTCTAAATATTTGTGCTTATACATACAAACCGGGGCTTCTCCCAACTTTGACCATAAATATTTATTTCTGCAGTGTACAACAGTTAATGCAGAGACTAATAATTGTTCAAAGGCTGAGAACAAGTGACTGACATATCTGTATCAGCCCACCTGTCACCAGGATGCAGGGTAGGTGGAAAGAGTATAAAAATTGAATGATGGTTAGGATGTTGTGAAGGGCTATCTTCTGGACATGATCCGGCTGCTGCAACATGAACACACTTCAGCAGTGGTACCTGCACAAGACATACACAGTATCAAGCCAGTTAAAAATTACAGCCTGGATAGGAGATGGTGTACCATGGCTGCTGAATCCTTAGCTAAGGAGCTACTGTCAAATGATCGATGCTGGGGGGAGGGAGAGCCAGTTTTCTTTGGGTAGTAGACACTGGTAGGTTGTCCATTACCTGGTATATGACCCCACAGCCATGGACATATGGACAACACTCACTGGAATTAGTGACTTAAAAATAGTAAAAAATTTAAAAAGAATTAAAAAAATGACATGAACTTGGGAAAGAGATATATTGGGGAGTTCTGGGAATAATTGGAGGGGACGTGCTGGGATATAATCAACACACATTGAATACATGTGTCGAATTCCAAGGAGTAAATAAAAAGTATTGTCTAAAATGTTCTGTCCATCCTCTCGAACTTGTTCCTTTTATGACCATTCATCTTTTGCACCATTTATCTTTCTAACAAGTGATGCCTTCTGATAGGCTAAGTATTTATTGCTTGATTTTCTTTCTCCCTATTGTAATTTCTAAGCTTTCAAAGGCAAAGGCTGTTTTTGTTCACTGCCTTATCATCAGTACCCAGAACAGTACCTGGCACAGAGCTGCTGCCCGGGGAGTATTTGTTAATGAATCAGCTCTTTTGAACCCATCGGCCTCAGTAGTTAGGAATTTATATCCGTGCACATAAGGCTCTGCTGGAGACTTTCTATTCTGCAGAATTCCTACTCTATTTGGAATAACCCTAAGTAGAAAGAGTTCTAACAGCAAGAACATAGCTTTTCCTCTGCCTTTTGCTACATTGTGATTGGAATCAAGCCTGGCATTCTGGAATAGTGCTGACCATCAGTGACTTCCCATTCACACAGTTGTTCTTTGGCCCAGAGATGAACGGAGCTACCTCAGTTTCTCTTTCTCAGAGCTGAGATAAAGGCTCCTGAACAAATATTGAGTCTTAATTTCCTGTGGTCTATTCCACACTACAATCTCAAATTCAATTTCAATGAAATTCCCCCATGTTCTATGTGAAGACACCAGTACACCTTCTGAGGAAAAAAAATGTGCTGGTTAGGGAAGATTTGTTCCCCAAAAACGTTTCTAATCTCGTGGCAATAGAAGGACAAAAATAAAATAATTTTTAAAAAAGTCCAAATTAGTGAAGCTCTCTATTTTCATAAAAATAACTTCTGTTCTGAAATCAAATCAGTAGTCTCTGTCTGCATGGCTGAGCCTGGAGACTCATCTCTGTACTAGGAAGCATATGTCATTGCACGGCTTGGCTGGTTTCCCATCTTGAAATGACGCCTGGATTCTCAGACTACTTCTCCTTCCCCATCTTGCAAAGTGCATGCACAGAGAGAATCCTGGGCTAAAATCTCAGGTATTGAAAGCAGTACAGCTGTGCTGCTTTTAGTGTATTATGCTAATTTAAATTCAAGGGACAGCCCTACACACACACACACACACACACACACACACACACACACACACACACACTCCTTCCAAGCTCAAAGGAAATCTAACTTTCAGACAATATTGGTTTACTTGAAGCTCCTACTTCTAACACTGCTAGAGTTGGGCTAAAGTCGGGAGTCATATGTTCCCTAGCACCAAGGACCAGCCACAGAGGAGCTCACCCTTAACTCTGCTAATTCCCAAAGCCACGCAGGGATTACTCAGAGATGTTGGGAGAGATGAGAACTCAGGACTTGGGAGCTAGTCTCTCTCTTAGGCCAGGACCACTCTCTCTGGAACTGTACAGAGGGCTGAGGGCCTCAGGAAGCAAGGCTCACAAGAGCACTAGAACAACCCCCCACCCTCGAAAGGCAGAATCTCGGTGTGATTTTTGTAAAGTGTCTCCCAAATCTCATTCCCCACTGAGCTTAGGTGTTTGAAATGAAAACAAAAAATAAATAAATAAAAATTAAAACAATCCATCCTTTTGTCAGTTAAGGAATCATATTACTTGCTTAAAATGTCTCACACTGCTGACTTTGGCTGCTGTTACCTCACCAGTCCGAGAGTAACTCAATCAGATCCTTCTCTGTAGATTCATCTTTGGAGAAAATGCAGATCCCTTGGGGCTGGAGCTAGGGGACTGGTGCCTCAGTGACTGGGACTGGCAGGGACTCAGTCTCTCAGGTAGCTGAAGTCATTCAGAGAAGGACAGAGAGACTAAGTATACTCTCACAGTCACTGCCAATGCCTGTAGGGTTCTAGTCAACACTAAAAGTACACACAAAGGTGAGTTTTAGAATTTTTACATCATATTTAGGAGTTGGTAATTACAAAACTTATAACCATTGCTTATCAAAATACACAATGTCCCTAAAGTATAGTTTGTCAGCTGATATTCTCTGGGACTTGCCCAGGGGATACAGCTTTACAAACCACTTTGCTTCTATTGCCCGAATCTGTATAGGATCAAGTGATAACTATTGTATGGATGCCTATTCTTAGCAGAAGACCAGCAAAAGAAAGGCTCAAGCATCTGTGCACAATCATTCCCCCAGGACCCTTCACATTGCTGCACTCTTTCTTTCAGAACAAGAATGAGTGGACAGCAAATGGATTTTGGGGACATTTGTATTCTTTAGTGTCAGCCCAGGACATGGTCCATGCATCCTTAACTTCTCTCTGTGTTCAGTGTCATTGCTTTTCTTTTCTCTTGTAACATATGTAATTTTAAGAGCCCCCTTAGATTCTTTTCTTGAACAAGTTGGGTGTAGATTAATATGACAGAAACTAGGTACAACTCTTAGAGTCTGTCTAGTCAATATGGCAGAATAATTTGGCAGATAGGAAGTACAGTTTATGCAATTCAGCAGCCACAGCCAATAGCAATCTGGATTTTTATCTTTGAAGGAAACATAGAAAGAAAACAATCACAAAAGTGACAAGGGGAGATCTGATAGAGATTTCAGTCTGTGTTGGAAGCCAGGAGGGTTCTATTCTATACACAGAAACCCTTTGAAGCTTATGAAATGGAATCGTTCAACTAGCAGTGAACCTTTCATGATCATTTACCATATACCATGTGGCTGTGTGTGGACTGGGAATGACTAAAACAGGCACATTCTTTTTTTTTTTTTTTTTTTTTTTTTTAATGCTAACAGTTAGGACCTATTGCAAAGATGTCATATGCTCAAAGACCTTTCTTCTTCCTGTCCTCTTACACCATCCTATGTAAATATGATACCAATGACAATTATAGTAGATAGTTATCGATACTCTCTATGTATTGTTTCATGCAATCTTTAAAACAACCCAAAGCCCTGAAAAGGTCCACTTTAAGTCCCTGTTAGCAAAGACAAATTTGCTTAAGAAGGTGCAGTGGTACCTTCTGCACCCAACATGCTCTCACCAAACCATTAACATTTTCTGTCACACAGAAATGTGTTACATTCATGTGAGCACATATATACAACTCAATCTTAATAGTGGATTAAATATATATGATGTTTATTAAAACTACTTGACAATATTATCTTCATGAGCAGGGTATAAATCTGACATCTAAAATTTGAAGATGCACTTAATTTTTTGGGTGGAAATAATAGCCTGAACTGACCGAAATAAAAACAAACAAAATTTCCACACAGTGCTGACTTATCTATCAGTCAGGGGCTTCTGGAATGAGCTCTGAAAACCTTATGGCATGTTCTTTGTCCTACCGTGACCTCTGGTCTTCCCTCCATCCTGCTTTCTGAGTCTTGTAGAGGTGGAAACACTGAGCACCTGGATATTCTACTGTCTCACCCCCATGGGGGAAAATAAAACCCTGTCTGGAAATGCCATGCACCACTGTTATATACCTAAGTCACATGTATAAGCATATATGTTGGTTGGTCTGAGAGGCAGTAAGCCAGAAGGAGCCAGAACAGAGGGGTAAAATCTAAAGCCCAATACTGCAGAATGCACAGTGTGTCCCTTAGTTCTGGATTTTGCCCTGGTTCCTGTTATTAATGAGGGGCATAATTCTACTGACAACACCTTTCAGGCTTGTTTCTCAAGCCAGACAATAATGCTAATTAAATTTGTTCACATCTGTGACTTAAATGTTTACACAAGGCAATTGACATAAAGTAAAATTGTATTTGCAAAGAGTATTATTTATATAGTGTAATAACCAGAAAATCCTGTTGCTAAGATATTTCCATCTCAAAACAAGGGTAGATCTGGCTGAGAAATAATAATCAACAAGCAAAATTATATAGACTGTTTTTGAATATTTATATTCTAAAACTAATTGTTAAAATAGTACCAAATACTGTGATTAGCAATATCACCATGGGACAGTGCTGGTTTCCTGCTTAGAAATGAGACTGAAGGATGCTTACTGAACTCACCACAGTTGCTTCCCCAGTGGCCACCAATGACTTACAATCAGGCTGATTCATTAGTGGGGTAAACATGTATCTTCAGTTCCTTTGTTTTTCTTTTCTACTGTCAGCAATAATCAGCATCACTGTAGTCCTATTAAGCATAAGTAAAGTAATATATTTTGGGCTAGACAACAGATTCTGTTGATATTCATTTAGAATCCATCAAGAGTAGGTCTTGTTATTCCTTCTATCTTTAGGGTACTACCTGAGTGACTCCAGGTATCTTTTTTTCCACTCTAAATATATTGCTATTTTGCACTTATAGAGAAACTGAAAACAGATTAGAAATGATTGTGTTGTTATCTAGCCATGAGAAGGGCTCTATGGCAAAGCTCATCAATTTCTATTTTAGAATGAATTCTAACCCACACATTGCCTCCTAGCTCTGGCTTACAGTGTGGCTGCACAATCCATCAGCAGAAGGACCTTAAAGAGCCATTTGCTCATTTCTCTCTTACACAGGCCTTATATCTCTTATAGCCACCAGGAAAAAATATTTGGCTACAAGAGACTAACTTTTAAAAAAGCTTGAATTTTAGGTCTCGATTCCTCTAATTTCTAAGTTTGCCTCTTAGCTCATTTTGATTGTTGGCTACTAATATTTCTCCCAAGCTAGATGCAATCTGGACCTTTTTGCTCACATTTCAAGAGAAGTCATAGATATTTAAACAGTTTGGCACCAAGTCTCTGATCTTCAAACCCTATTATTAGTGATGGGCTACTAGCTGATCTCTGGAATGTGATGGAAAGAACCAAGAACCAAGAACCAACTTTTTGGATGAGTGTTCTAGCTTCATTCTATTGCTATGATACAACACCCTGACCAACAGCAGCTTCTGGAGGAAAGAATTCACTTTATCTTACACTTCAGGTGACAGTTCATCATTGAAGGAAGTCAAGGCCGGAATCTAATGCAAGAACCTCAAGTAGAAACCATGCAGGGATGTTGCTTGCTGCCTCAATTTCTGATGCATTCCCAGACAGGTGTTAGCTCGCATTCATATACAGCCCAGGACTTCTTGACAAACCCATAGTGGGGTGCCCTCCCCTCAACCCTTATCAATGAACAACCAAGACAGTCTCTCACAAATGTTCCCATAGGTTAACCTGATCTGAGCAAATCTTCAAATGAGGCATCTCAGATATCTCTAGGCTGTGTCAAATTGACAATCAAAGCTAACTAGGCCAGTCTGTAAGACAGAGCTCCACAGAGGAAACTACATCAGGCTTAAGACATCTTAAAATTTCTGTCAGAATATGCCAGGATTTGATTAATAAGAATACAAGCCGCTTTGTAATGAAAATAAAATAACCTAGTGTCTTCAAGTGAATAATATAAATGCTCAGAAGGAGATTTTCACATTCTGGCAAGAAACTCCATTCCTCCTCCACAGTATGGCTCTGACAGCATTAATAAAGCAGGAGCAGCATGGGTGTAATGGAAGGGTGAGGTAGCTGTTATGCATTCCCAAGACCCCAAGTGCTAGGAATGAGTTAGAATATCATACATCATTGATTCCAGCCAGGAGATGTGCAGGCAGATACATTTCCTGGGCTTGGAACATTTTAATGATGGTCTGATTCGGCTTGATTTTTGTGGATATCATATTGTTTTTCTGTTAATATTGTCTTGATTTTAGTGAGGGAATAAAAGAGGTACACCAAATTTCAGCAACAGATGCCACAATGGTAATAATCAAGGCCAACTGTTTAAACTTTATCATACCAGATTTACACAATATAAATGAGGGTTTTAATTGCTGACTCAGGCTAAATTTTCCCTTTCACTCTGGAATTTAAATGATCTCACTGCTCAATTGCTGTCCAGTCTCCTTCAACAAGTCTTATTCTAGAGAACACAATTGGAGGATGGTGTTTGGCCCCACAGGGTCCCTTTAGCTCTGCTCTCTGACATACATGTTTGCATGATATGAGGCAGGCTATATAATGATGGGCTGTGAAGAACATCTTTGCCTTAGTAACTGAGCCTTTGAATCTTTTTCTGTCTTTGAGAAAAGAACTTCATAGGCATAATGAAGTGAGGGGTCTTGAGATGGAAAGTTTATCCTGAATTGCCAACCTTGGCCCACTGGTACCAGAGAAAGTTTTCTAAGAGTGAAGAGGGTCAGAGTTGGAAAAAGATTTAAAGACAGAAGTAGAGGCAGATGTTGGAATGATACACTTGAAGATGGAGGTAGAAGTCACAGGTCATGTGATGAAGGTGACCTCTAGAAGGCAGAGGAGGGAAAGAAAGGGTTTCTACACAGAGGATTGCAGAAGAGACATAATCCTGCCGACATTTGTGTTCAGACTTCTCACTTCTTTGTGAAAGAAAAAATACACGGTGTTTCAAGGTATTAAATTTGTGGTAACTTATTATAATAGAAAACTTATATTCATGAATTTTTCCATCTGCTTTTAAAATTATATATATATGTGCATACATATGATTTATTTCCATCTGCTTTTTAAATTATATATATGCTTTATTTCCATCTGCTTTTTAAGAATCAATTTATTTTGTGTGCATGTGTGTATTTGTGTGTGTGTGTGCAACACAGTGGGTTTGAGGAGGTCGGAAGATGGCTCATATCTTTTCTTTCAGCATGTGGGTTCTGGGAATCAAACAGGGTATCAAGTGTGATGGCAAGCACATTTACCCCTGTGCCATCTCAGTGGCCCTAGCTTTGCTTAATGGCACTCCTATATCTTTTTAATTCACCCTTGTTTTAAAATATGACCAGAGAAGATTCCCCTGAAGCTTTCAGGAAATACCTGTTACAAAAATCAAATGTTTAGACAATGTTCACCTGCTTCTCTGATTAAGGAGTTATCCTGAGAGTTTATGAAACCTGGGCCTTCTGGTGTTCAGGGGACTACCTTCAGAAAAATTGTATTTGAATAAAAGCAAAACATAATAATACATGTAATTTTGAGTGACTGGCTATGCAGTTACTATACATTCCTCAGCTCCCTCATTATGATCTCATCACAGTAGTTTGGTTTTTTCTTTTTTAAAAATGGAACAAATATATTTTGCATCACAATGAGGGCCCTTTGGAATAAGACCACTAAGACTTCTCCCAAGCACTTTTAGTTTTCTAAGTAAATACAGACACTAATACAAAGAAATGCTGTGCATACATGGGTAGGAAATGGTGTACTTGTGGGTCAGAAGGTCTGGTTGTTTTAAATGCCCCAGAAGAACGTTGTTCTGGTTCTTTAGATAAGGGAGAAGCAGCATTCATTAAAGCCACATTATTTCTGCTGTTGATTTTATAATGAGCTTGTTGTGGCCTCTGTCCACAGATATTAAATTAAAAAAAAATCCAGACATGAAAACCTTGTTTAAAATGGAAATTAAGTTCAAAGAAAGCAAGAGCTGGGTTCTTATTATCGTGTGCTTCCCACGAGCTTTTCTTATAACAGAGCTTGGAGAGACTACACAGGCCTTCCAGTAGATGCTGGTTCATCACAGAGAGTGGTGTCCCTTCTGGGACATGGTCCTGAGAGATGTTAATTACCAATACAGCAAACTTTTCTTGATGATTAGCACTGTTCACATGTGGCTGTCTATAGCTACCTGGCTAAAATAGACTCTCTACAAGAATACCTGAGAAAGTAAAATAACCATATTACAAACTATTAGGTTTTCTATCTAAATAATCAACTGACATTGGAATTTCAGTATGAAACCTTTTCCTATTTCCTTTTTTTCTGAGAAACTTCAATGGGCACCAAACCCTTAGGAGTTGATTATCTCATCAAGTCTTTTGGCTTGTCATGGCAAGTCCCATTACCCTAGAAAGTTAGAATACTTCTGAGTGCTCAAGACTACATTTTCAAATATTAGCTAAAATACTTTCTCCTTTTTCAATGAATAACCCTGATTAAGAAATGACAGCAAAGTTGCAGGGAAGTTTCTGGATTGGATAATTGAGTTTTTCTGTGCTGCATGTACGGATGTACCCAACACCGAATGACGGAAAAAGCAACTAGTCATCATGGGAACAGTTTAAATGAGAGACACAATCACAGCTGGGAATTATAAAATGAAATCTAGGAGGAATGGGAAAGGCTAGAACCATTCCGGAAATTAGGAAGCTGAGTGTGGTAATGGTTTTCAAGTGCCGGAACCCTCATGAGGCAGGAAATTACAGCTAGCTCATTGTCCTTTCAAAGAAGAGCAGACACAGATAATTCCCATGCAGTATTAGGAGCTGAGTACACTGTCAGCAGGGCTACTGTGTAACCCCAAGGAGTGCCAGCTCCTGATGGTCCAACAGTAGTCAGAACACCTGAACAGGTACAGGGACCAAAATGGAAAAGTCCCTCTTCCCAGTGTCTACAGGAAGTTAATCCTCTGGCACCCCTGTGTGCCTCCCTTGTTTCTCACCTCTCAGCCTTTTGTCTTTGTTTGCCTTCATGTTCTGACTTCGGAGTTGGGGTCGTGGGGTCAAGACAAGAGTTCTAAAAATGCTCATCCCCCGCTCCCCAGGACTTAAAAGCTTAATAATGGATGATTCTGGTTCTTAAGATGACAAGCCAAATTTTCATGGTTGCTGTGAAAGGAGATTACACAAGATTTCTTTAGAGGCCTTCTAAGTAGTTGCTGCATGGAGCAAATTGGAAAAGCAAGACAGATTTCTCACGAGGGCTGGACCAGATGGCCCATGCAAGTCCTCTCTGGCTGTCGATTCCAGCAAATAAAAATTACTGCTGGGCTTCTGGTTTGGTTTCCAATCTGGATACCAGAAGATTAACCTGTAAAGATGTTTAAATGTATTTTAATTCTTATTTTCAATGTCAAAGTTTTTAAAGCAGTCTCAAGTGGCCAGATGAGTATTTATGCTTGGCACTGACATGTGGCCCTGTCTGTTTGGCCCTGTCTATTCAATTGCCCATGGGTTGGTGAATCTTTCTGAGACATCAGTACTTTAGATACTGTAACAATATCCACATTATTATCTGGAGTTTATATCTAACTTCAGTACATACAATAGCATAGAGTTGCTATGAAGACACTTTGAGGTACTTTACTTCTTCCCATTGTTAAATATGGGCCAAAACCCAGAAGCTGCAAAATAAATGCTAATAGAACATCAAGAACCCTGTACTTGGAGTCAGGAGGTTTGAGGTCAGCCTTGATCGCCCCTTGATTTCCTGGGTAACTGACTGAGGAAGTGGTGTTCTGTATGAAGCAGTGCTACTCCCCAAGTTGGTATCTGAGGCATCCAACCTTAGCCATGCCCCTGACAAGCCAATCACTTACAGTGGTCACACTATAGTCATAGAATCAATACTGCAGTTATCAGAGATACGTTCACATTCACTATAAACTGGCCTCTACACTCTGCTTTCTGATTCTGGAGAGTGGAAAATGGATGACAAAAGTAATTCTTAAGCAGGAAACATCATAGCCCCTGATATGAAATAATTCATTATGCCTAGTTAGTATGTGTCTTAATGACTCTGAAAGTCTTTAAAGTATTTATTAAAAAATGTGAGGAGGTGAGAGAACATGTTCCCTTGGAGTAAATTCTGTCCTCTTTTGTGGGTTCTAGGTAAACTTGGTTGTCACGCTTGCATTAAACCCTCTTGCTGACCCAGCTATGAAATTCTTAATGGACACCTGTGAACCAATGTTTATTAATTCTATTATTCTCATAAAGGTATTTTTCTTGCCTATCAGCAATTTCAAGGCATGCTCAATGAAGCCAAGAGTCCTCTGTTCTGTTCGAATTTCCTTGCCCAAATCTCACATTATCCACTTATTAATCTACCAAAGAAGGATGATTAGTTTGATAAAAATGAGTTTGAAAAATCAAAGTGAAATCTTGGAGTTTGATATTTCTTTTGAATCTGATGGGATTCTTTTCTCCTCTAAGAATATTTATTCAATAACCATAACCTGATAAGTTCACAGAAATGAAAAACAAGAGTTTCTCTTTCATGATGACACTTCCAAGGAGATTCTTTGAGTGCACTGGATATTAAAGGCTCCATGTGAAGCAATCAAACCCAAGACTACAGCAAAGAAATGAGATGGTTCAGGGAGCCCTGCCAATCAATTTCTGCAAATACACATGTGCTCAGGCCTGGGCAGCGCATACATATATACATAGTCCCCATGCCCACCCCCACACTTACAGAGCCCTGGAACTGGGACAACATTTGCCTGACAACATCCTGTGGTCCCTCTTCCCTCCCACCACCTCACCATCCCATGGATGCCAGACTTCTGACTGCTGCCTTGCAGAGGTGGAATAAACTCTGTGAGACTGACTCAGCGACTACTTTTTAGGAAGGTTTGCTCCACCTCTCCATTCTCACCATTTGGCTTTGAGGCAGACAGGAAAGCCCACACCCATGGGTGTCAGTGCAAATCCTAATGGCATTCACCAAATTTTCTCTAATGAAAAATATTGGCATTTTAAATAACCAGGTTATTCCCTTCTCTGGACTAAAATCAAGTATTTCCATCTGAAACATAATACAGATCTGGTTCTTCTCTTATATCTTTCCAGCCCACCCTTTCCTCCCACTTCACTCACTCACACACACACACACACACACACACACACACACACACACACACACAAAGTGCCTTTTATATAACCAGCTGATAAGATTGATTTTTTTCCTTTGAATTGATTTAATTTAAAATCCACCCACTATTTGTGGGAGTTACAGGGCCATGGATGCAATATGTGTTTTAAGGACTCTGGGGAGTGGCATAGAAAAGCCATCTGGAATAGGGTCTGTGTCTTCTTTTGATTTTTCTAAGATCAAGGGTGCTATGAAACTGAACATACATCCTCTGATCGAAGACATCTACTCTTAGACCTTGGAGGAATCACTGCTGGAGTGATAGTTATCTATCTGATCTCTGAGCAGCCAGTATTCACTTGACTCTGTGGTGGATCCCCGGTTACTGATACCCACTCTAGGGCTTAATGGCTTCTTCTACATGTCCATGATGCTGCAATCTGATCCCTTTTGTGTCTAGCCACTAAAAGGCCATTTCTAAAAGATAACATGTTGTATGCTTCTGTTATATAATAGTCTTTAAAGAATGAAATTACAGATGTATCACAGATTGGTGACTATGAGCACTCCCAACTGGAGAGAAATGAAAAGATGCGGCTTAAAAGGAACATTCCAAGGGGCCTTATGGCTGAGAAAATGCTCTGAATCTTTACTGTGCTGAAACTGCATAGACACATCCAAATGAACACATATATGGGTGGTAAAATCTGAGTCAATTCTCTTTCACAAATCAGCTTTCAAGTCTTGAAACCATGGTATCATGGAAATTTAATGGGCCATGGAAATTGTCTGTGTACTTAAAAAAAATCCCTGCACATCTATAATTATTTTTTAAAAGTTTAATGGTAAAATGCAGCTAGAACAGAAAAATTTGAAGTTTTAAATGAAATTTAAAGATATTGTAAAGCCTGTATCCAGCTCCACACTTACTAACTGCAAGGCTGGCTTTATATAACTGTCCAGCACAAGACTATATTGTTATGGTTCAAATAAATGTTCTTAATAAAATTGAATTTATCAATGTTTAAATTATAGAACTAAAACAATAATTTCAGAACAGGAAGGGGGGTTGATAGATACAAATATGTTGTTATAAATTAACAAAAGTTCTAAACCATGTCAAACATTCCAAAAAGTACCCTTAAAAGTCAACCCCCCAAACAAATAGAAAAAAAAAAGTCAGTAAGAAAACCATAGTTTAACTTCCGACTGAGCCCTGTGTTGGTTTGGGGGAGGGGGGAGGAGATTGAAAGTTCATGAATGTAATTATGCCTGCCACCTGGAGATCCATCATTTATGTTTGCAGAGTTTCTATCAAGCTATCATGCAGTGGTGAATTTAGATGAAAAACATAGGTAAAACTAAATCAAAGTACCTGTCATGCGTTTCTCAAGATAACCCAAAAATAAACTTTAGGAAGGATCTTGTTCTTAGCCTAACAGTAGCATCTGAACAGCAGCATGTTCTAGAAGATTATTTTTTTTCCATAATAAGCCTTGAAAAAATATTCAGTTTGATAGAAGATTCTTACACAGTTGTGGTGAAATCTAATTACATTGTAAAATTTAGATTTGTACAAATTAATTGTTTCTAAGTTCCCAGTGTTATGAGCTCTTCAGCTAAGGCTGATATTCCTAGGCTTAAGAACTGAGACTTAAAAATCATAATCATAAGATCATGGAAAAGCCCACTTATTCCTCAAGGTTACAAGCAGGTTCTAAACTGCCAAGGAGCACCAGTGCCTTACAGCAAGACTGGACCTAAAAGGGTGGGACCATAAAGTGAGTGGGAGATCTGGACAGTTACACACTCCAAAATGAAATCACTTGATACAGGATGAAAGCAAGTTAGTTACCCCAAAATAGGCAGAACTAGCACCCCAGTGCATAGCCCTACAAGAGCATGTCACAGCAGAGAATTTTAATATCCATTTGCTGGTTTGCTTTTAATGGTGCCTTTTCCCAACCTGATGCTAGTTCCTAAGTCTTATTTAGCTTCTGCATTTAAGTACCCAGTTCTCGTGTAGAGTAGGTGTGGAATAAATTGTTATTGGTTAAATGAATGTGTTTTTGCTACACAAACACATAGTTTTCTAAGGAAAACTATGAAAAGGCTTCTTGGATTGTTTTCCCTTAAGGAGTTGTTGGCTGTTCCTCAAAGCTCTAATATGGAAGCCATCTTCAAGAATAAGAATGCCATTCTGATCACAATCACTAATTTACAGTCCTGGTTTCATCGATGATTCTCCAGACAAGTCAGTCACCTTCCCTTTTGCACAAAATAATTTACTATTTATTTTTAATAACCACTCCATTTTCTCACATTATATTCTAGATGAAATAATGTAACAAAAACATTATTCAGGCGATAAAAATATTCCTACTATTTTGGGGAAACAGTAATTGCCCTACTGCTCCATAACCTAAGAGAGCTTGGTGTGAATATGACATTATCTCATAATCTTTCTCAAAAACGTCACTCTGAGTAGAATTTGATGGAGGGAAGTTGGATTCACACACACATAAACCTCCGTCAAAGATGGAGTGGATCTGAATGAGAAGAGAGCTGAAAAAGAAGCATTCTGTTTAGTTACCACAAACTCAAGAGTGCTGAAGAACCCAGATGATTGTCTGTAAAGAGCTGAAAGACATCAACATGAGCGCTGCCTACATTGAGCTTCTGAGGGAATGAGACAGTTATAATGCAATCTGTGTGGATAGGAAAGCCTTAACAAAGAGTTCCTGACTCCCAAAGCCCAGAAGACAAAACTGTCCCATGACAAACACCTGTGACATGGCATGCAGCTTTCTGTGGCCACACAGTAGAGGCGTGACTTTTTAATTTTTGCCTTACATACAGAAAAACCATTTATTGTTCTGTCAAAAAACTCAGATCATCATTGGAGCCACCTCAGCCTGAAGTGCCTTGCTCTTGGATTCGGTCCTGGTGGCACCAGCTTAGTGGCTGGCTCAGCAGCATCCACTGGGCACAGGACTAAGGCTGCATGTGTACCACAGTAGCTGCACTAAAAGTGCCACAGCCCCAGACTGGAGGAGTCTTATTTGGAGAAGTCACTGTGAGGTCCCCTGTCCATTAGGAAGGCAGAGGGTTCATGATACTGACACATAAAGGAATGGCCGACAGTCACTCTAGTGACTGTCCTTACCCTGCAGTTGTGACCCAGAGCTTATGGGTGGTGTTCTCCTATCCCCATTCAAAGGTTTTCTTTCTCAGCAGAACAAGATTTGCTCTTGCCATGGAAGATTTCCTCATAACTCTGCAGATAAACTTTCACAAAGGGCAACTTTTACAGAGAAGTTTAAATGCTTACTTGACATAGAAAACACAGTTTTAAATATGCAATATTTTAATCGTACAGAGTTCACCTCATCCTAAAGTCTGGTTTCTAGCAAATGAGAGATAAAAGCAAACAATGAACAGTCTCGTCTGCAAATGAGAGTAGACAAGGACTCAGAGGATGTGTGAGTAGCTTCTTCCTCTGGATCCTCAAACAGAAACTAGAAGCGCAGCAGGCTTAGAGAGCTGATGTCCAGAGGACAGGCACAAAGCAAACACAGTGAGGCTGCAGGAATCACATCATGGAATGACGAAATGTTTTTACTACGGGAAGATTTCTAGCTATGAATACAATGAACTCCTTATGATACAGTAAATAGGAACATCAGACATCTATGAGCCTTGAAAACCCAATCATCTGCGTTTCACAACCTTCCTGCTATATTCATTTCAGGCAGCAATTTAGATTTAAATACAGCAGTGCTCACTCTGATCTACCACTCTAGGTGTTTCTTCCTACCACAAAGTCCTAAGCATGTTACCTTGGTCTCTCCAAGGGAAGGGTGCAGTGTAGGATCGAAACTCTTCTGATGGGATAAGTTCACCATCTACAGTCTGTGCATCAAGCAGGACACACACTTCTCTGCTCCTGACAAACTCTCCTAACAGAAGAGTTTCCAGCTGCTGTGTCTTTTCTCTACTGTCTGGAATTCATTTAAGTCCTAAGTGTTTATAACACTTAAGATACACAAAATGGGCCGCATCTTAAAAATCGGAAACACGCTCGCACACCAGCTTGGGGTTTTTCACCCCCTCCCCCCAAAAAGCTATTTTAAAAGCAAACACCTGAGAATTCTAAAATAAGCAAAACAGCACTGAGTTAAGTGACTTCAAAACCCAAGAACTGTCTGACATCACCCTCAAAGAACATGGAAACCCCGGGGCAGAGGAACCTCTCGTCCATACCTATATTTCATGCCAGTCTGCTTTGCGGTGGACTCTTTGAGAGAAATGTGATGCTGAGGGGTAAAGGTCCCCAGGCTGCGAGCAATGATAGCGACAGTGCGGAATTTGGCCCGGGCTGCGTTCACCACATTGGGGGCGGTGGAGCTCTGCTTGCTCAGAAGTCGGTCCTCACCATTTCGACTCTTCAAATTGTGCTCTGTGCAGGCTATAGAGACTTGCATTGCTTCCCAGGACAGCGCAAGGTCCTCTCAGAACCCCACAGCACAGGCGGTCGAAAGAGGGTGAGCAGTTGGGGGATTTCTGCTGTCTTTGCTCCCTCCTTCCTGGATACCTTCAGAGGAGTCCCGGCAGCTGACTTCAGAGCTCACAGAGTGACAGGAGATGCTGAGGTGCAGGACGGAGTCCCTGGGACCCAAAGAAGTAAACAGCCAAGCTGGAAGTTGTCTCAGCAGCTGGAGCGCTGATCAGCCTCCCAATCTTCCCCAGGCTGTGATCTCGGCTGATTAAACAGCCAGATCCATGTGGTCAGGAGGCTGGTGCAGAAGCCTAGAGCTGATCGTTCATGGTGACTGCACACAGCCCTGCCTGGAGCCAGTCCGAGGTTCCTGAATGCAGAGGGCTGGCTTCTGGGCGCTGGCTCAAAGCAACGCAGGCATACCGCAAGATGCGCTTCCAGTACCCTCTGGATCACAGGCAGGAGGCTCAACTGGAGGGGAGCATCCCAAGAAGCAGCTAACAGCAAGCGGGCCCCCGCGCACCCGTGGTCTCCATCCACTCTAGCAGTCAGCTGCTTCCCTCTCGGGTTTTGGAGGATGCGGAGGTGGAGGCGTCTCAAGACCCCTCCCCATTCATCCTCAGGAGAAAGCTGGGGCTCCTGAGTCGGCACTTACTCGGGTTGGCGACTGCATGGTGGAGCTGAAAGGTCCCTTTAAGGAGTGCTTTGCCTTTGTGTGCAGTGGGAAGGAAAGATCACTGTGACCACTCCTTACTGGAACAGGACTGGGAGGGCTGCTCCATCAGGGGGCTCTGCCTAGATGCCACCAAATCATGCAGCAGCACAGGAGTTGGAACTGGAGAAGGCTGAGAGTGGGGTGCTCCTCGGAGTAGGAGTAGCATGCCAGTGATTAACACGTGAATACTGTCTGGCTTGCTGGAACACAGCTTGGAATTCTGCTATTAGCCTTGTAAGGGCTCATTTCTCATCTGCATGTTATTTCTTATGTAGATAAGTTCGAAGTTTGCTGAAAAGTCACAGTGCAGTCTATGTGGATCCAAGTCTTCTAACTTACTGCAGTAAGTTTCACACTGGACGGGTCGGGTGTGTGCAGTGGGAGGAAAAGCAGGTCAATACACTGCCCAGAAGGTTCAGTAAGGTAGCTGGAGCCATATAAACTGCCCTGGCCACAAGGATGGGAAGCAAGCTGTCCTGTGAGTAGAGCCTAAAGCCACATAAGATGCGAACCTTGTCTATCTGTCCCACCGAGAGCAACTGCCGGAGAAATGTGCTCAGACATTTTCAGTTATTGATAATGTATCTCTCCATTTGAAGTATGTGAGAAATAACCCTTCCCGTGGATTTATTTAAATAAAGACTTCTACAAAAGCATCTTTCTAAATGTGATTTCTAACAGATCTCAGTGTCAAGGAGAAATGGCAAACACCGTGAATCTCTGTACTTGGCAATAGAGATCAATATGGAGAGAAATTTATGAAGCCCTGTCTCTGTTGTCAAGGAATCGGCCATCTGGGTAGAAAGGACAAAACACTGAGTCTTCAGAGACTATGTTGGAAATTACATTCTACATGTGCACAAGAGTGCTGTCCATGCTGAACACACAAGATTAAGATAGGGATGGATTTCTAGAGCATGGAGAACAGTCTTTATTTTGATCCATTACCAAACCTTGTTAGAGTCTTTATTAGTATCTGACTCTGTTACTGGGACATAAACATGACAATGTCTAGTGTATCAGAAAGCATGTGGAGACTCAGGCATCCTTCCCAGAGGAGACTCCCACGTGGCAGGAACAATGGGTCTGATTTGATTGGCAGGAATGGAAGAACTCAGTCACCCCTAGACTGGTGTGTAAAGGAATGATACACACTCGGCCTGTGTTGATTGAAATATAAACAAAACAGTTGGTCTGATCACTTCTATCCAATCAAATAAAATTGTAAAAATAAAATTTTGGAGAAGACTTTGTGTTTGCATTGAGATCCATTCAAGACATTAATCTTAGTGTCTTTGAACCTGAAGATAAGATTTAAACCACATTATAGAATTGTATCCACTATTCTTTTCCCCTCTTAGGAGATAAGCATCTTGATTTACTGGAAGAGAATTTAGGATGAGTGAAGGTAGAAGTATTTAATGGGAACCTCATCTTCACACCCTTGTATGCTGGGCAGAAATACTGGTGGGGGGAGGGAGCATATTTTGCTCTTTGTGATAGACAGTGGGCAGAGAGGAAGCAGATCATAGGGACCTTATTTTTTGCACACCAAGCCAGCTCATCAGAGAAGATCAACGAGAATTGGGAAAGCAGTCAAAATGAGAAGAGGAAGAAGTGGGAGGGATCAAAGGGAACAGCTTTCAGGAAAGGGGGGGACCCCACCATCAAAACAGCCTAGGAGCAATTGAGTGAGGTGATAACCACCAGGCTGGGAGGGTTGGGAACCTGGACTCAACTAGGCCACTGGCTATGAAGGAAGGAGTGTGGGCCTGAGTCAGCGGAGGGTGCTGCTGCCAGTTTTACATGAAGGACTGGGAACTTTGAAGGAAAAAGAGGCTTGCACATGTTAATCAACGTGACTTTCAGCTTTGTCAAAGAACTAGCAGAGAAAGGCCAGAAAGCACAGGCTTGCCTAGAGTAGGGGAGGGTTATCTGAATAAGACATACAAGGCAGAGCACCTCTGAGTCATCCCTGACCCCCATAGGATCACACAGAGAGCTTGGTCTTTGGCAGGCCCTCGCTGTATAAATATCTGAGAGAGGACAAAGAAATGAAGCAGGAGAGTGGAAGATAGGTAGATGGGGAACTTCCATTTCCTGGGTAAACTCCTGTGCATTGACTTTGGAGCAGAGCTTATGTAGTGCACAGGAGTGGATGATAGTCCCACACTCCCTTCTGCTCCTCTCCTGTGTAGTCCAGTGTACCAGCCTTTGGGACACACCACATGCCATACAAAGAATCAAAGACCTGAGACCTGCAGATGCTCACAATGCAAGCCTCTTTCTTGCTGTTCACAGTGAACCTTTCATCTCTGATACCACGCGGGCATTCTGACAGGCAGCCTGCAGCCCCATAGCCTCTCCAGACATCCTCACTCTTTCCAGCATTAAGGGAGCAGTCAGTCTTAGGAGCCTGGAAATCAGATAACAGTTGGCTGTGGAGTGCCCATTCCTAATAAGTTTGCTAACAGGCCACATGCTAATTAAGCTGGGGAAATTAGACTTGGAATGTGTGTCCTTTCACTGGCATACCACAGGAGCTAGAGGAGCCCTCACTATGAGAATTTCACACTTAAATAGACATACAAACCTGCATATAAATACATTTCCATAGATCTATATAGATAGAGATCTAATTGTAGATATACAGTCATAGACACAGTTATGGGCTGGATCGTCTCATCCCAAGCTTCGTGTATCATGTATTCAATGTATGAGGATGTAAACTGTCTTTAAAGACATAAGTGAAGTATGATGAGACCATAGAGGTGAGCAATAACCCAGTATGACACATATCCTTATAATAAGGACTAGGTCAGACAAGATACAGAGCGGAGGACTGTCTATAAGGAAGTCTAGGGCAAAGTCCTCAGAAGAAGACAAGCTTGCTGTCACTTTGAACTCAGAGGACCCAGGTTCATTTCCCAGCACCCACATGGCAGCTCACAGCTGTCTGTGACTCCAGTTCCAGGGGATCTAATACCTCCATACACATAAAAAATTAAATAAATTATATAAAATAAAAACGGATAACAAGATATAAAATTTGCATCCAAGAGCTTTTGTCTTTGTGGTCATCTCAGTATTCCTGGGAACCCTGGGACTTAACACCAGGGATATGTGAATTGCTGCTAAGCCTGAAGCTTAGTCTTTTTCTGCCTCCCCTTGCTGCTGAATAGGGTGCTTATTTTCTTGGAACCTTGATGTCCTCATGGAAACATAGTGATGTGTGCTTGGGGCTCCCCAGAGCAGCCTCCCATTATGAGATGCACTCTCTGGAAGAGGAAGCAGTGTCATCCATCCAAGGTGACAATGGCAGTTAGGATGTCACTGAAGAAGCCTGCCCCTGAATATTTGGTTCTTAACCACTATGGCGTTGCTCCTCACTGTAAGAGTGCTTTCTCATCAGAAGGACTTCACACACACCTCTAATGAATTCAGCTTAAAAAGAAACCCTATTACCATTATGAATACTAGAAATAAACTCAATTTAGAAAGTCTAAATATCAACATTTTATTAAAAGTATCTTGTGACTGTCTATTCTTTTCCTACTGCTATAAAACATTTCCCAGTTACCCAGAAAAATTTTGGTTTGTTCAATTTCTTTCCAGTGAAGTCAGAACCAAATATTTTTCACTGGTTCCACTTAGAACTTATGGTTTATATTCCATTGGAAAGCATAGCCAGCAGGAGCCAAGAAACATTCAGTCATGCAGCCAGGCAAAATTGGAGTTATCCAACACTGAAAAGAATCTGCTCATATCAGAAGAGTTTTAAACATGAACATGTACAGATGGCAGGCTACTTCCTGTGCCTCATCTATAAGCAGAAGAATTATGCCATTTATCAGAGACTGTCAAAATCTGGTTAGAGAGTTATTTATTATATTCTTACAATCTTAATCTACCATGAAAATGATCATGGTACCACATATACAGAAACACAACCTTTACAGTGACAAATAAAACTGAGATTGAACATACTCATTCACGGCTTTTCTGATGAGATGAAACTTTTAGGTTCCTACCCTTTGGCTTACCAAAGAAGAACAGACTTACTAAAGAACCCAGAAGGACATTTAGAGGGCAAATCCATTCTTAAACACCAGACTCTATTCCAGAAACAAAGCATCATGAACCAAAGGATGGATAAGCTTTATTCTTGAGAAACCAAGTCAGGCTTGAATGTGAGAGGCAAGTGTTCTGTTATTGTACTACTTTCTTCAAGGGGTGGTTAACACTTAATGACATCCATGACCGCTGACAATAATTTCTTGAATCCAGAATGTTCTGAAATAGAGGAGTCACAATTTTCCCCCATAAATGTTCACAAGAAAAACCCAGTGCTCCAGTATTACATAGAAACAGTTGTAGTGAAATGGGAAATTCAAAATTCAGCTGATTTTGGGGGGAACTTCTCATTTTGGGGGGAAACAAAGGAAAGAAAGCTGAATTGTAGTCTGCCTACTTTTATGAGTGCTATTTTCTTTCCAAATTATGGAAAGAATTTTTTTTCTTCTTATTAAAAAATAAGGTAATTTTCCATTACCCTGATTTCTACCATTGTCTTATATATGCTGTGTCTTTGGTTAAAAGATTTTCTTGAGAAGTTTTACTCACAAAGAAATTGTTTTAAAAAATAGAGTTATTTTATAGAACCAATCCATGATAAAAATCAACTAAGTAGCATATTGTTATTTTATGCACTACAAAGTAGTTAATTAATTATGCTGTAATGCATATGGTTAATTTTCAACTAATTAAAGATGTTTTAATTTTAGACTTCCTCTCTGCCAAAATCACCATTTTATAAACTTAAAAATGAAAATAAAAGGAAATTAATTATTTAGAACACAGGTTGAAAATACATTCACATTTAGACTTCAGGCTTCCAATCTAGCACTCCGTGTTGTCAGTAGCGACACTTTTCTTCTAGTATGTTTGTGTTTTTGAAGTGACATTGTTCAAAAGCACACTCAACTTGTGCCTCCCGTGCAGCTGTTGGTATGAATTCTCAATATTCAGATGTTGATCTACCAGCAATGGTGACCACAGTATCCTAGTAGCCTGGCCAGTAGCAAGAAAAGTCATTTAGTCATAATAATACTCGAGAGAATTAATGAACCATCATTTTTAAGATAGTATACCATAAACCTTTATCTTATGGCAATTTATATCTGAAATATTGCAAAAGTAGAGTGAAGGAGGGAAGGGGAACATGTTGAGCTGCTTTCACTTTCTAGGTGTTGTGGTAAGTACTTCTACACTCATTACCTTAGTCTAGAGGAAAAAAGAAATAGGCTATTGTTAATCATTTCAGCCAACTAAAATCTAAGTGTTCTTTGGGGGTTTTCAGGAGCATTCATAGTCCCTCTTGCAAAGCTATAATGATGGAGATAGATTATTTGCCAGGGTGTGCTTGGCTCTATATTTGATCCCCAGTTACACCTATACACATAAAATAATAAATGTCTAAAGTATATGGTAGTTTTAAAACCTACAACGAACCAGATTCCCAAAGAGTCTCCCACAGAAAGCCATCCTTACAAGATGAGGCTTAAAAACAAATTCAACCTCCCAAAAGTTATTGAGACAAAAATCACTTTCAGTTCAAGTTTGTTCAGCTGCTTAAAGAAAGAAAAGCTATTATTAAACACACGGTTCTTTCCTAATGGTAATATATGTTTTGTAAAGAGCTTACTGATTTGTTCTTTTTATTATATTCATTCTTTCAACCAGAATTCTTATAAAGCAAGTAAATGCAAGCCTTTATGGGGTTTCTTTTATTTAATTCTGTCCCTTTAACAGACTGAGGAAAGTTAATGCCGGTGACCCTTTAGTCTCTCATAACATTTAAAATGAACGTCATTCTGAGTACACAGTTGCTTAAGCCTTCTCTCACCGTAGACCTAGTAGGATTGCTTTTACAAAAAGACAGGAAAGATATCAATGACAAAACTACAAAAAAATTAGCTTTCTGTCTTCTTTCCTGACTCTTAAGTCCTTTGCTGGGTCTGTCCTTCTTCCTCTTCTGGTTTCTTTTCTTTCTTTCCTGCTTTCTTTTTCTTTTCTCCTTCCTTCCTTTCATGTGTGGGCATACTTTGGGTAAGTTCATAAAAATCAATGATAGTGAATTCCAGTATAAATATTAAATCCAATATAAAGTGAAATCTAAGTATAAAATCCAATGTGAGGCTTTGCAGCTTCACATTGACTATTATACCAGTGTAGAAGTTTGTTGCGATGTAAACACTAGGTCTGGCTAATCTCATTTTATTTAAAAGTTCTTTACAATAAAGTTTTTATTAAAAAACCAGGGAATATGGGAAGACATGTTAGTAGGGATTCAAATAAAATAACAATTAAGAAAAATGGCATGGACATTCCTTAACAAATCACAACCGGGGAAACATACACATCATCCCTTCTGATGCTACACTGATAACTAAAAAATTAAACCAGTATTTTGAAGAACTCAAATCATAATCACTGTAGGTATTATTGAGCAAAGCAAAACCAAGTAAGCAATGTTAAGTGTCCATGAATAAATTTACAAAGAAGCTATGAAATATATGATATGGAATATGATCAAGTCTGAAATATTGCTATTTGCAAAAACATGGGTAAAACCAGAGGGCTTTATGCTTGACTAAATAAGCAAGACACAGAAAGGCAAATACTACCAGTTCTCACTTTCATGGAGATTGCAAATCAGCCACACTCAAAAAGCTGTGGGAAGACTAGAGTTTATGTGTTCCTACTACCAATAGGAAAAAACTGAGGAACTGGAGGAGAAAGAGAAAAGGGCAAAGAAAGAGGGTGGAAGAAAAGAAGGGAGGGAGGAAGGCAGGGAAGGAGGGAGAGGAGGAGGAAGGGAGGAAAGAGGGAAGGAAGACCAATCTATATGAGGTGACAGCTGTGCTAACTAGTATGGTCATAGTGGTGGTATATAAATCTTGGTATGTGTACATATCAAATCACCAAGTTCTGTACCTTAAACACATGAATTTTCCATTTGTCAATTATACCTCACCAAAACTGAAGAAAATAAATCAAATAGCTTACCCAACATATGTAACTCATTTCCTTCAGGCTGAATTACCAAGCAGATACCCTAACTCATGTTGAATCACCTAATGCACCATTTACATCTATTTTGAAAAAAGGAGCCTCAGCATTCTATAAAAATGTTCCTTCTTTAAAGAGAAAGAACTTCTCATCTATGTTTTATCAAGTATCATATTTACTGGGGCTTCTATTATGCATCTATACTACTTTTGTAAGCAAAATAAAAGTAAAAATTTAAAGTTATTTTTATCATAAAATTATGCCAAGTTTTTAACATGAAATTTTAGAATACATAGATACAGTCTCTTAGGTTTACATAAGTCCTAGTCACAGAGTTGAGATAGAACATATAGGAAGAAAGAAGAAATGTTACTTATTTAGTATACTTAAAATCATCCTGGTCAATATTTTTTTTGTTTGGTATTTTCTATTTTTACACACAGGTTTGTGATTACTATTAATGTTTCTGTTATTTGAACACAGCTTAGAATCTTTCAAGGTTTCTATCAGTTATGCCAGGCTATCAGCTCTTATTTGTTTCTTTTTTATTATTCATGTATTATCTTTTCTCACAACAACTATTTAGCATCACCATCACCAATTACTATGATTTGCTACTCAGTTGACAGGCTCTAAGTGCTGATGAGGAAAAGTGGAAGATTCAGCCTCCCTGTATGAGGCTAACCTTCCTAACCCTATTCCTAGCCGGGAATAAGCAGGCATGCATAATCAGCTGCCTAGTATGTATCAGTTCAAGTGCCAAGTGCACATGATATATTCTTTTGAGGAAAAGTGGGGAGCCCCACATGTGTTCAGGGATTTAGAGAAACCATAGTGGTATCAGAAAAGCTCTGGGCAATGAGGACAGAAAAGACCTAGGCAAAGATAGAGAGTAGATAAGTAAGGCAATGCCAGAGGGGCAACAGCCTTCATGGGGAGGTTGGGAATCTTGTTGGAGAATGTGCGATGCACTTGGTATACAGCAATATTGGAAAGGGGACTTTTATAATACACAATGCAAAACAAAGTTTATACAATTGCTGACTGTAGAAATAAAGGGATGACTAGGCCTCTTCCCTCACAGTCATGTGAGTATGGAGAAAAGTTCACCAGGGCTTTTGGTGGGGTTGGGAGTGTAAGGTGTACTTTAGGCAAATATGGCTGGAAATCATGTGTAGGTTGTTTGAGGCAGGAAGGCAGTGGGGGATGGTAGGAGTCAGTTGGCCATAAGGTACAATCTGCTGAAGGGATTATGATGCTTCTCCTAATAGGAATAGAATGGAGAAATTCTTGCTAGGCATGGTGATCTGATAAGCAGTTGGATAATATATAGAGTAGGAGCTTATTTTGACAGAAACAAAAAATATTACCAGTAGTTATTGGTGGGTGGTAGGATTATGGGTATTTTTTTTCCTTTTATTTTCTCATATATGATTTCCTGCTGTGAACATATATTACTTTTATATTATAAAACACAAAAAGTGATGCCCAGAAAGCAAGAAAATATGCTAGAAATAAAAGTAAGCCAGTGGGCATATACATCCTATAGGGAAGCACAGTAACTTTGTTTACTTTATAGCATTCACACCACTAGGCAGACTCAGTTTACTTTTTAACAAACAAGCCTCCAGATATAAATTATCCAAATACTACCACTGAATTTTGTTAACTAACGTGAAAGTGAGATCCAGTAATATTTGCCTGTCATGCTTATTTAGTCAAGCATAAAGCTCTCTGGTTTTACCCCTTTTCTTGCAAATAGCAGTATTTCAGACTTGAGTTCCATGGCATAAATTTTATAGCTTCTTTATTTGTTGACTCATTCATGGGCACTTATGTTGCTTTTGTATCTTGGCTTTTGTCAATAATGCTGCAATGACTATGGGCATGCATAGAGTTCTTCAAAATGCTAATTTAATTCTTTGGCGCCCAATGACCCTAGGGTCATTATCAGTTTGCCTACATATCAGATAATTACCTTATGATTCATAACAGTAGCAAAGTTATAGTTCTGAGATGAATAACAGTAGCAATGAAATAATTTTATGGCTAGAGGTCATCACAACTCAAAAAACTATATTAAAGGGTTGCAGCATTAGGAAGATTGAGAACCAATGATCTAAAGGCCCTTACAGCTTCTGATGGTGGTCAGCATTCCTTGTGATTGAATCACTCCAATTTATGTGATTGTCTTACCACAGTGTTTTTCATGTGTCATATAAACCAGTGTCTGTAGTCAGAAGTTTCTGACCCATCTGGGTCTGTGGTCCAGAAGAATCTTCCTACACACGGTTTTGCTGGCACTTATGAAATAATTACGCAAAGGCTTACATTATTTACAAACTGTTTGGCTTATAGCTTTAGGTTCATTATCAGCTAGTTCTTTTTTTATCAGCTAGTTCTTACAACTTAACTCAACCCATTTTTTTAATCTATGTCTTGTCACATGACTAGTGGCTTTATCTTTGTTCCATTACATCTTGTTGTCTTGGGTGGCAGCTTGCAGAATCTTTGTCTGACCCCACCCTCCTCCCCCTTTATCTATGCTTGGATTTCCTTCTGACTATAAATTGCTTTGCCATAGACCAAGAACAATTCCTTTATTATCCAAAGGTAATTTCACAGTGTACATAAAGACATACCACATCTCTTCCCCTTTTCTGTATGATTAAAAAAAGGTTTTAATTTCAATACAGCAAAATTACATATAACAAAATAGCTATCAAGCAAGAATTATAGTTATAATATCTAGTCTATTTGCATTTAGCAAAATTAAGAAAAATATTCTACCATATTCTTTTGAATCCAAAGTTTCATATTTCATTTACCTTTTATTATAACTAAAAAAACTAGGCTTATAATTTTCTAATCTTCAACTACATCAACTACCACAGAAGGATATAAAATTACTTGAATAAGCAGGAAGTGCATTGCAAGCAACTTTCAGATTCTAGAAATGACAGAGATATTTGACTACCTGAACAATAATCTAAAGTTACTTTGTAATGTTGGGGCATCTATCTTCAGCTTACAGGCCTAGAGTCTCCAGCATACCTGTCAGTGAAGCAGGAAACTGAAGAAATGCTCTGCCAATCCTGGGCTAGTTTGTCAGTTGCTTCTCACATGTCCTGCAGAATGTCTGACAATCTCTGTGAAGCAGAAACCTGAAGGACCATCTCAGCTTGTTCTGGCAAAGTTTAGAGGTCACTTTCCTATGGAACCTGCATGTCCAGGTTATACAGTATACTGTCAAGCAGTCAAGGCAAGAACAGTGACTCTTTCTTTCTCTTTGACTAACTCTTTCTCAATGACTAACTTTTGCCATAAAAAAGTATAGTTCACATGGAGTTTCTTCGATGCCCTTTAACCTCTTGAAATAGATTGGTGCTGCCTAGAGCACACATGTCTCACTGTCCAGAAAAGTCTAAGTTCTTACAACATTTTAAATGCCATATTTTGTAGTTTTTTGAAGTGTTTGAAGATTACCTATCTAATTAAAAAACTTAACTGACAAGACTATATATTTAATTATCATAGATTATCATTAATCTGTATTTTTAATTTTATGTTATAATTTTGAATGAATTACATAAATATAATACCTTAAACAAAAGTAGAAATACACATACAGTGCAACAAAATTAACTTTAAATTTGTATCAATAAAAAAATTATATCAATAAACTAAAAGCTATATCCTTTTCCTTTTTCTTTTCTCTCCCAAGCCTATGTAATTTTTAAACACATTGTAAACCATTTAGAAGATTATTTTTAACCTATCTTTATTATATATCTCTTATCTTTTTCTGTTTCTGACCATATCTTTAATCTGCGAAGGTGTACCTAGATTAAAGGATTGACTATGGTGATTTGGCAGAGATACTGGCAGAAATCATGTTTACCACCTCAACTCTGGGGAATTTTAGGGTCCACACCATAATCAAATAAAGTACCACTGCCTATTGTTCATAAATATTATTTAAATGTTTGGTTACATGGCCTCTGAAATGAGCCTTGTGCAGGTTTTAGCCTCTAAGTCTGAGTCAGAAAACTTCTCTTTAAAAAGCCATGCCTCTGCTTTCTACCAGCAATCAGAACTGACCCAAGAAAATGCTGCTATCAAGAATCTGTCTTTGACTCTGTTCCCCTTTTGTCTGTAAGAGCAGTAACCTTAAATTTGTCATAAGCAACTTGTGTTTGTACCAAGACTTCTGTGAGACTACAGCAATGGACATCCCAAGATGGACATTTTGTAGCTCAAGCCTGCTCACCACTCCATGGTTTCTCTGTACCATGGCCCACTTGAGAGACACAACTCAGAAGCTGTTTTTGGCTCTATTTCTGTGCTCTAGAAGTCTTTTTAAGCTTTCTTGGGATTTATGTGCATGTAAGTGCCCCACTTTGAAATGCCATTTGTAGGCAGAGCTTTCTCTGTTCCCACCAGCCTGTCCCACAGCCACTTAGTCTTTTTCTCAGAGCAGCATTCTCATCTTCCTCCCTCTACATCTCACTGTGCTCTGCTGCTTTGCTCTTCTGCTTCCCAGATTCTCCTCATCCGCTTGCCTTGCCTCTACTTCCTGTCTAGCTACTTGACCAATAGCATTTTATTAAACTAATACATCAATCTGAATTATTAAAATTTAATCAAATTAAAATTGAAACACAAAGATAGGATACTTTGGAAAAGAGATTTTCTTTATCTTTCCACAGAAAATGAGAGTTTATGGATTCATTCTGGGTTGAGAAAAACCAAGTTTAATCAAGGAAGACTGCCTGAAAAAACTCAGATAAGAACAGATTGCCCAGATTATTCAGCATTTCATGGCACCTCTCTTGCAGTTTCCACTGAGCTCTGCATCTAGAATTGCTTCAAGGAGATTGACTGATATGATCCAGCATCACCAAATACTTCACTCAGGACTTGATCATAATCTTGAATTTTGCCAGGATCCCCATAAGATTGCCAGCACCCCAATTAGCAGGAAGCAGCTTAGAACACTATGCCTACATTACCTCCTCCAAAAGTATTAAGGATTATGAATGTTATTGTTTACACTGCTGGTTACAATTTGTTATAGATAATGGTGAGAAAAAAACTAAACAATGAAGATTAGATATGGGGTTCTTGTTTTAAGAAGAAAAAAGGGGGAAATTGGGGCTGGAGAGATGGCTCAGCGGTTAAGAGCACCGTCTGCTCTTCCAGAGGACCAGGGTTCGATTCCCAGCACCCACATGGCAGCTAACAACTGTCTGTAGTTCCAGTTCCAGGCAAAACACCAAGGCAAATAAATAAAGTTTTGTTTTGTTTTGTTTTTTTTTTTAAAAGGGGGAAATTCTGTGGGCTATGCTTTTGTACACTGAATATTTGCCACTCCTATTGGTTCAATAAAATGCTGATTGGTCAGGTAGCTAGACAGGAAGTAGAGGTGGGGCAATCAGACTAAGAGAATTCTGGGAAGTAGAAGAGCAAAACAGCAGATACATTGAGATACGGAGGAAGGAAGATGAGATGCTGCTCTAAGAAAAAGACTAAGTTGTTATGGGACAGGCCTGACAGAACAGAGAAACTTCTGACTACAATTGTCATTAAATTTACAGCTTACTTGAGAAATCTTTTCTCAAGGTTATACTCTTAATTACATCTTCAAAATTACTTTTTTTCCAAATAAAGTTTAGCCCACAGACTTTAAACATGGAGATATATTTTTTGATGGCTTAAGATGTAGCTGTTAGTTTGCTTAAATTACGGTCAAAGAGGAAAGAGAAAGAGGACAAAAGACATGGAAATAAAAGCAAGGAGCTAGACTGACTTTCTGGTATAACAAAAACAAAAACAAAAACAAAAACAAAAACAAAAACAAAAAAAAAAGAAAGAAAAAGAAAAAGATACAACCAGGCAGCTCACAATACTACAGAGAAAGATTTATAGTCTGGAGTATGATGGAAGCATAGGTGTTTTCTGTGAGGAATGAGCAAAATAGGATAAAGTAATTTCCCACAGGTCACACAAAGATGGCTAGCATTGTTCATGCTACATGCACTTCTTTGCATGGACAGAAATGCTAGGCCTGAAGAATCACCCATAGGAAAGTATGTATATCATTGAGGATGAATCAGAGCCTCCTCAGAAGCAACATTTTATTCTAGGGGTGATAAAAACATGGCCCATGAACTATTACGGAATTAAAATTTGTACTAAGTCTAATAAGATGGCCACAAAACAAATAGGAGAAAATCTGAGTCATGCAAGTCATGGAGGAGGAAGGAACAATTGCTTAGGCCCCCATGAGATGGGCTGTTCATCATTGTTTAACTCCTGTCCTAATCAAGCACACCTGTATTTTTACATGCATGTCTTTTGTAAATGGTTCTGGCCCAGACATTTCAGGCCTGGACCAAAGGTTTAGCTTCACTCTCAGCCCCATTTAGTCTCAAATAATCGCACACAGGCTCACATTATTTTTACACTGATTGATCTCGGGCCCAGGCATATAATTTACTAACTCCTTCATCTGAACTCAACCCATGTTGTTCAGTCACACAGCTCAGTACCTTTTCTCAGAGAAGCATATCCTCTGTGTCTTCTGGTAACTCCAGAGACTCTGGCATCTGTCTCTGTTCTTCCTGTACTAAGAGTTTTCTTAGCCTGGTAGCTCCACTCACACTTCCGGTCTGCCTTTTGGTCAATCAGCTTTTATTAAACCCATTCGCAGGACAATTATTTAAAATGTAACACATAATCTACTACACATACCTTTCTTATTAATAATTGTTTAGGTCATAATTTCCATAGAGGCAAGTACAGAGTTGTCTTTCTAAATACTCTAGTCTAGTAATAGAGCCACTCAGGTATGTATACAGAGGTGTTCAGTTGTGAAACAGAAAAAGACATTTCATCATTTAAAGGGAAGCTTTAACATAAAACTTACAATTACAGTCAGAAGACTATTTCCTGTGGTCTAAGTGACTCAGCCTCTAAAGTGACATGGTAGGTATTTGCACAGCCCAGTGCAGCCCAGATGGAAAGAGATAATGGCAATCAGGAGCCCAGGCATACTGAGTGCTGCAGTTCAAATAAAAAAACAGTTGGGCAGTTGGAAGCCAATGAACACCACAGGCCACAGTAAGCCCAGGTAGCAGCTTACAGTCCTGCTTCAGGGAAAGGCTTCCCCAGTGTTAACAGCTATGCTCTAGCAAGGGAGGGCCTCCCCAGTAAAGTTGCCACAGTGGCTGGCTGAAGCCAGAGGGCTTTCCTTCTCTGCTGCTTCGCTGTTCTCTGCTCAGGGAATGTAACAACTAGGCCCAGCCAGGGAAGATCCTCTGGGCAGCAAGAGTGTTACAGCTTTGTTCCCTCAGCTGATCTCTGTCCAGGCTCTGTGGCTGCTGCTCCTGTGAAAAAAAAGGATATCACCCAAATCACCCAAACCTCATGCAAGATATTGGGACGGAAGGATCGAGGAGAGTGTGGTTGCCTCAGCCCCAGACTGGAAAGAGAAGTAAGCTGAGGACGTATATAGGGCTTTTGAGGGCAGAGCTTTCTAGGGAGACTATTAGGGTAGGGATTGGTCAGATCTCCCCCATTTGGATTTTGGTTTCAGGGCCAAAGTGTATTTATTTCACTGGTTCTTTGGGCTTTTGAGCTCTAATTTCAGGGCCAGAGCACATTTCTTTTTGGTTCTGGGTTCAGGAATAAAGTATTTCACTGGCTCAGGTCTTAGATCCAGGATGGGTTTCTTTCACTAGCTCTGAGTTCAGGGCTAGGGTGGGTTTCTTTCACTGGCCACTTTTCCCTACAATTATTGCCATTCTGAAAATACTGATGCAAATGATCCCACATAAGATGTACAGGAGTGACATTACTCTGGTTTAATATTAAAGGGCACAAAGCCACATGAGATGGCATCCATTGTAATTTTAGTACTCAGAAGACAGGCAGGAGGACAGGGAATCTTGGACCAATTTGAGATGCACAGTCTCAAAACAGAATATCATTGCAAAACTAAGGAGTTTAATATCATGTTGTTTCAATTTTTAGATGGATATATGTAGAGGTGATATGTTATAAAAGATGGAGGAACAAGCAGCACTGGGGGCCATGTTTCTACATTTTATCATAATTCATTTAGTCACAATCTGGAATAGACTCAGTTAAATTAAACCATATTCTGATCATGGAGCAATCACTAAGAAAATAATTCACAGAAATAATTTTAAAAATCGACAAAGCAATAAAATATTTGTCACAATATTTAAAATCAAATAGCAGCATAGTAGATGAAAATCAAACCATATCAATAGTACATTAAATATAAATAGTTGAAGTGAAAAGGCAAAGATTGCAAAGCTGAAATGAAGGATGACCCTGCTATTAGATGCCCACAAGAGAGATAATTTAATATAAAAGAGAAAAGTAAATTGGAAACAAAATGATGTAAAAAGCCATCCCATAAACTAGCCATAAAAGAGCTTTAATGATCCTATTACTATTTAAGAATTTAGACTTCAAGAATTATTAAAGTTAAAAGACATTTTACAAGAGCAGAAAATCAACACATCAGCAAAGCACACTAACTATAAATACACATGCACTTGAATCTATGTTTCAGGTCCTCTGATGAGGCCAAGTATCATGTCTGAAGGATATGGGAAAACAAAGTCTAATAGCAGCAGGAGTGAGAAAGAGGTCCAGCAGGAGCCAGGGATATGGCCTGCCTTTAAAATCCCTACCTTCTCCACTCTAGCCATACCTCCTAATAGCCTGTGCAGTATAAACTCAGTGGTTGAATCCATTGGTAATGTTAGCAGACCCAAGTGCCAGTCACCTGTCAGTCAACTGTGCCCCAGGTGGTGGCAAAACCTTATAACCATGAGCTTTTAAGAGAAATATTATCTAAACTGTTAGACACACTTAAATATAAATATAGAAATTCTTTAAGGGTTGGGGAGATGGCTCCATGAACAAAGCACTTACTGGGGAAACCTGATACCCCATGTTTTGCTCTCCAGAACCAACATAAAAACCAGGCACAGTAGTACACACATCTGTAATGACATCATCCACCTATGGAGTATGGAAGTGAGAAAGAAAGAAATCTATAGTTCACATAAATAATTCAATAGATGCACAGATCACATTTAATAAAATTCAGTATCCATTAATGGTAAAAATCTCCCAAACAAGACCTAAAAAAGAATTTCCTTAAGCTAAAGAGTATGTGAATTGAAGTTTGATCTAAAAAGTGTTCTGTAGGCTCCCATATTTGAACACTGGGTCTTTACTGCTGTTTGGGAAGGATATGAGATGTTAGGAATCTTTACTGGAGGAAATTGGTCAAAGTAGGTGGGTCTTGAGATTGTATAACCTGGCTTCATTTCCCTTCAGATTCACTGTGACCATCCAGCTTCCCTTTTGCTGTTATACTCTCCCTATGTGCTGTCATTCCTCTCTACCATGATAAATAGTCACCTCAAACTGTAATACATAATAAATTCCTCCTGCCTCAAAGTGCTTCTGGCCAGGTATTTGGTCACTGCAAAGAGAACAGCAACACAAAGTTGCTTCTGGGGCCACTGCTGTGGTAAAGCTGACCATGTGGTTGGTGAGAAGAATGTAGAGGAGCACCAGAAAAGCTTCACAGGGCTCCAATCAGAGCTCAGCAGGACATTCTTGTGGGTTTTTAGAAGTCCAGATTGCCAAGAGATATCTGGACAGAGAGAGACCTGGGCCATGGGGTTTTAAGGAAAAAAACAAGGCTTCAGCCAGGAACAGGCTGATATCCCAGTGAAGAATCTAGCTTTATTTTGCTCATGTACTGAAAATGTGAGGAAAAACCGGAAGTGATGAACTAATTTCTTTGGAGAAAATTTCAAGCTAGCTTAGCATTTTAAGCATAGTTACCTCAGTTTGTCGTTCTTATTCAGATCTACAGGGTGAGAGAACAGCACACAGAGCAAAACAACCTTTTAGAATGTAAAGTTTGATGTGGAAAGATGTGCTAGAAAGGTTTGAAGTTGTGTATAAAAATCAGAAGACAGGCAGTGGGTGGCAATTGCTGAAAAGATACCTCACTGTTTTCACTGCACAACAGAAAAGACCCCGAGGCAAGACCCACCCACCAAAGGCTCCAAACTTGTGAAAGTGAGAACCTTTTTTGAAAAAAGAAAGCGTCAACTGAGAATGCCACAGAAGGAATCCTTTACTTCTCAAAAGAGAGTACCTTGGAAAGGGATTCAGATTCTGCCACTAAGACACATGAAGTTCTGCTGCTGTGGTCCAAGGCAGGCAAGCTCCATCTTTAGCTAGTAGAGGAACCTGACAGCAGCATCATTTGGTACTGGTTTTGAAGGCAGGGAAGAGTCAACATTGAGGGCGTCATGGAGTCTCGCTCTAGGGCTTCAGTGAATCTTTGAGGACAAACACTTTGTGGAAGTGTTGGTGTTACTGCAAGGTGTTCAGTGAGAGGTCACTGCAGGAAGCCATGGAGGTAAAGTCTGTGCTGCAATGGAGACTGTATGGAGACTGTTTTAATTGAGATCCTCTAGAGGGATAGAACCAAGGGATTGCATATGTGTGTATATGCACACACACACATTTTATATATATATGTATATATACATATATATGTATATATATACACACATATACATGTATATATTATATAAATCTATAATTTTTATACTAATCATCTTAAAATGCTAACAGCAGAATCACACCTGGGACTGAGAATCCATTAGTTACTTGTCCTTGAGGCTGAATGCCTCAACAGAGTAGTCTCACATCAGTCTCTTATGGGGAGGCAATTATAGTTAGTTACTCATTTATAAAATATGGTACTCCTTAATGTCAAACTAATTCCAGGATCCCAGGAGATTTCTGGAGAGTTACTGGTCCCTGGTCCACACTGAAAGGTTGGAAACACTGGATTGGTTGCCAGCAAAGGAATAAGCAGCAACAATAGCAAATCAACTGACAGATAATTAGTTATAACCTTCTTTTCTTACTTTTGACACAAAAGGGGATATGTGACAATATATTTAATAAAATTAATCTGTAATATCAGAGTTAACCACAGCCTAGTCAGGTCAGGGAAGACCCACACATTTAATCCTGGCTTTAGGAATCTGGGAAGAGGAAGTTAAGAGAGCTGGGTGGAGCAAGAGAAGAGGGTTTTTCAGCTTTTCCAGAGACTTGACGTTTCTTTTCAGCTGAGGACTCAGAGGCATTCAGTTGGAGGATTCCTGGAGACAGGCCTGAGGAGTTAGCTGGGTAGCTGTGGTTTGTTTCTGGTATTCCTGATTAATTTTATTGAATATATATCACCACAACTTAGACTTCTCTGGACAGTATGACATGCCTGCTCCTGGCAGCACTAATCTACTTCAAGGGGATATTGAGCAGCAAAACTCCATGTGGATTTTACTTTCTTTGTGGCAAAAGTTAGTCACTGGTCAAGAAATTACTCTTGCCTCAACTGCTTGACAGAATACTGTATAAACAGGACATGCAAGACCCATAGGAAAGTGACCCCTGAACTTTTCCAGAAAAAGCTGAAATAGAGTTTCAGGCTTCTGCTTTGCAGAGAAAACTGCCAGATATTCTACAGGACACAAGGAGAAGCAACTAACAAACCTTGCCAAAATGGATGGAACAGACTTTCAAGTGTCCTGTTTCATTAGAAGGTATGCCAAAGACTCTAGGGCTATAGATGGATGTCCCAATGTTACAGAGGAACATTAGATGACTGTTGAGGTAAGTTTCTGTCATTTCTAGAATTTGGAGATTGCTTGTAATGCACTTTTTGTTTACTCAGGTAATGTTATATTCTTCTGTGGTTTTTGATGGAGCTGAAGATCAGATAGTTATAGTTTTTCTTAGTTATAATAAAAGGTAAATTAGATATGAAACTTTGGATTCACAAGAATAGATGATAAAATTTCTTATTTAATTTTGCTAAATATAAATAAGCTAGATATTACAACTATAATTCTTGCTTAATAGCTATTTTCTTTTATGTAATTTTATTATGTTAAACTTGAAACCTTACTTTTTGATTAGACAGAAAAGGGGAAGTGATGTGGGATGACTTTCTATATGTTGTGAATATGCTTTATCATTGATTAATAACTAGGCTGGTTTGGCCTATGGTAAGGCAGCTTGGAGGCAGGTAGGAAATCCAAGCAGAGATAAAGGAGAAGGACAGAGACAGAGAGAGACTGCAGGCTGCTGCTCAAGGAAGCAAGATGTAATAGGACACAAGTAAAGCCATGGAACCACATGGCAAGATGCAGATTAATAAGAATTAGCTAAGTTGTAAGAGCTAGTTGGTAATAAGCTTGAGCCATAGGTCAAATAGTTTGTAATTAATATAAGCCTTTGTGTGATTATTTGGGACTGAGCAGCTGTAGGATTCTGTAGGGCCAGAATCAAGGAAAATCTGTAAAGGTAAGCTATTGATATTTAACAGAGCTGACTCAAGAGAGAAGCTGTACACAGCTCCAGCTTAAGTGTGATAGCTGCTATCCAGGCCTTAGCCTTTTTAAGCTATTGGCAGCAAATAGTTGCTGAAGAGATAATCATTCTTTTTTATAGATATGGACACTAGTTGGTACCCATGCTTCAGTGTATGATTCACACCCATGCATATACATGTTGTGGGATTATGTTGGTAGGTTGTAAATATTTGTCTCTCCTACTGGTTTAATAAAAAGCTGATTGGCCAGAGGCAGACAGGAAGTGTGGGCAGGGCTACCAGATTAAGAAAACTCTGAGAACAGGAATAAAAGGGTAGAGGTGCCAGGGAGAGCTGGATGAGTCGCCAGCAGAAGCAGAAGAAAAAAGTTGAAATGCTGCTCTAAGAAAAGGTACTGAGCTGCATGACTGAACAGGATAAGAATCACGGGTTAGTTTAAGGGTAAAGAGTTAGCAAGTTATATGCCTGGCCCTAAGCCAGTCAGTGTAAAATTGATGAAAGCAGCTCCATGTCTCAGTGGGACTGTGGAACTGCGGGTCTGCAGGTTTGCTGGCCAGAATCTCAGGGTTAGGGTGGAAAGTCCAGGCCAGAAACCTACAATAACATATATGGGCAATACTAACTGGACTTTGACTTTAACATTGACTAAATGACAATAAGTAGGAAAGGGGCTATGTTTGGGGAGGCACAGGGAGAGTTGGAGGAGAAACTGAGAGAAAGATACAATCACATTTCAATGTATACATATATAAAATTTTCAATACTAAAGAAAACTGAAAGGAGAGCACGTGCCTATGGGATCCAGGAGTAGAGTGCTGTGCTTAGAATGTGAAAGGTCCTGATAGGCTCATGTGCTTGATTACTGGTCTTCAGTTGAAGATGGTTATGGGAAGATTATGAAATCTTTAAAAAGTGGAGCCTTCTGGAGGAAATGGATCGCTGGAAGTGGTATTGAGATTTTTCACTTCCTGTGACATCCTGCTTTCTGACTTACACGCAATGTGACCAGACAGCTTCTGATGCTTGTACACCAGCTGCCATGGCAACCATGACAACAGGATTGCCCAGCTCCTGACCCAGCTAAACTTCTCCACTCTCATCGAGCTGCTTCCGGCCCGGGGTTTGGTCCCAATAAAGAGAAGAACAATTGATAAGGCATGGAGGAACATTATAGAACTAACATCATCTGGAATAACAAACTAGAATGGATGCTTTTTCTCTAAGATGGGGACAAGGACACTTTTGCCATCCTTATTTAATACTGTAGAGGTCTACAGCAAGAAAACTGGAAATGAAGAGCACAGACTAGAAAGAAAACAAAATTTACTTTATTCAAAACTGACATGACTATAGGTAAAACAAAACAACAATAACAAAAAAGATATGCTGTTAAAAAGTTACTGGAAGAGTCAGGCAGGGTGGCTCAGATCTGTATTCCTACTACTAATGACACTGAGGCAGCAGGATCACCATGAGCTTGAGACGAGCCTGAGTTATGTAGCAAGACCTACTTCAAAAAAAGAAAGAAACAAAGAAAAAGAGAAAGAAAGAAGGAAAAAAAGAAAGAAAAGAAGAAGAAAACCCATGAGAGCTCTTTGCATTTGGAGATATTTGCCTATCATCACACCTTGGGAAGCACAAGGAGGAGGCATATGTTTGAGGTTGGCCTAAGCTGCATAATGAGTTTCAGGTCAGCCTTGGCTATACAGCCAGGTCTGGCCAAAACAAAGCAAAAAGTATGATTAAGCTAATAAGAAACTTTAAAAAGTCCCAGGATATAAAATCAATATACAGAATTGTTTTCCATATACTAGCCGAGTGACCCAGAAAGAAAATTAAGATGATGGGGTTATTCATAACAACATTAGAAAGAACAAAATGGAATGGAATTTTAACAAATTTAGGTCTTGTATACTCAATACTATAAGACACAGCTGAATGATCAAATATAAACAGCATTTGTGTCCATGAGTTAGAAAGAAAGTTAATATTGTAAACATGGCAATTCTTTTTAACCTGGTCCAGGAATTCAGTGCAGTATCTATGAGTCCCAGCAGACTTCTTTGTAAAAATTGACAAGATGATTCTAAAATTTATATGGAAATACAACAATAATAACTACAACACTTAAAAGGACAATTTTGAAATGAATAAAGTTATTATTAAGAAAGCTTAACCGTAGATTCATACTAATCAAGAAAGTGTAGTTTTGGCAAATGAAAAGGACATACATAAAAGAGAAGAAAGGGAGCCTGAAATACCTTTTATCATCTACCAACTGACTTTGACACTGTTGCCAAGACAGTTCAACTGGGGAAGCAGTCATTTTTGGAGAAAAAAAAAGTGTGTGAAAATGTCAGAATGAAATTTATTATTTTACATAATTAATCTAGACTAATACTAAAAACAGAAAAATGGTACTGGAACACCTAGATATGCTCATGAATCAGAAATAAAAACAATAAATAAATAGAACTCAGGTCTTCACTTCAAATACCACATGTAAAGAATTTATAAATTCATAACCATAGAATGACATTTAGTATTCCAAAAATGTTTAGAAGATGTCTTTATAGAGCTATAATATCAAAGGCACAATCTACATGTATGAGAAACACATACATGACTGTTCTAATAATATTAATTAAAACAAGCATAAAAAATGGTCAAAACAGCCATCACATTGTAGGTCAGTAAAAATGCCTGTTTATGGAATCCTGGTCAACTATGAAAATGAATGAGTTGTTGACACATTCCAGATGAATTACCATCAAAAACTCACACTAAAGTAGTTAGATAAAACACCACACATGGCACTAGTCTTGCACAGTGAAATGGCATTTAAGTGATAATCTGCATGTGGTTTCCTCACATAATAATGGAGATGAAAAACTCATATTGTCTAATGACATCATAGTTATGATAATTTTGCATCAGGAAATGATGTATTTATGGTGATGTTGGTATAAAAAACTTATTGCACGGTCACATAAAAGTATTGTCTAGGTCTGGAGATCCAACTCTAGGGTACATGTTTGACTAGCATTTGTGAGGTCCTGGGTCTGATCCTCAGCAAAATAAAAATAAATATTAACAATAAAGTATAGAATAATGCTGTACAGTATAGGATTATAGTTGATAATGTCATTGATATAGGTCTGTACTATGCTGCATTTTTTATTATTATTCAGAATGTATTCCTTCTACTCATAAAAATGGCTTATAAAAGTATGTATGTTATGCTGGAGCAGCCTTATATTCTGAAGTTACCCCATCTACTGATTCGAAGGGGCCATGTCCAGAGACTGACTTAACTGTGCCATTTAGATTTGTGTTTATATACTCAGGAATGACTACACAAAAACTAAATCTCCTAGCCACATCTCTCAGAACACATCTCATAATCAACTTTCATGGCTGTAACTTTACTTTTATAACACATATAAACAGAAGGAACATTTAGAGAGAAAAGAGATTAGTGGTTGCCTAGGGCTGGGAACAGAAATAGGATTAATGGAAAAATAGGCACAGTAGAATTTTTGAGGATATGGGAACGCTATAAAATTAAAATGAGATTTATTTATGGTTGTACAGTTCCATAAATTTACTAACATCATTGATTTGTATGTTCATTTTAGAATGATTTTATGACATATAAATTATGCTTCCATAAAACTATTTAAAATACTCTACAGGAAAACAAAGTCTGACTGTTAAGAAAGGTTTGCTTTTTGCAGAGAAAAGGTTGGAAGTCAGAGTAAGGATTTATTGCCATAGCAGACAAAGGCAAGTAGAATTGGAAATCCATGAAAAGAGTTTCACATTAGAATAAAAAAGAAATTTATTTTGTCATTATAAGCATTCTTCAGAAGAACCTGTGGTTTTTCCATCAAGGAGCTGAGCCACTAGAATGTGTACCCTCGCTGGAGGAAAATCAAGGGATTCCAGAAAAGCCCATTTAAGGTATGGTGCTGGGTCAGAAATGGTGGGAAGGGATGACAAAGCAATGGCTGAGGATGGCTGCAGAGGACTCTGTCAGCTGCTCACAATGAGCTGCAAAGCAGCTGTCTTAGGGTTTCTACTGTTGTGAAGAGATACCACAACCACAGTAACTTTTATAAAGGAAAACATTTAATTGGGACAGGCTTACAGTTCAGAGGTTTAGTCCATTGTCATCATGGCAGGAAGCAAGGCAGTATGCAGACAGGCATGATGCTAGAGAAGGAACTGTGAGTTCTGTACCTTGATCCAAAGGCAACAGGAAGTGAACTGCCACCTTGTTCATGGCTTGAGCATATGAGATCTTAAAGCCCACCTCCATAGGTCATACTTCCTCCTACAAGGCTACACCTGCTCCAAAAGGCCACACCCACACCTCCTAACAGTGCCACTCCCTATGAGCCAAGGATTCAACCACATGAGTTAGTAGGGCCATACCTAGTCAAACCCCAAAGCAGCCAAGAATCTATAGTGTCTTGAAGATATGACAGACATCACAGAGCTGGATACTCAGGCAGAGTGAAGTTTGCAACCAAAGCTACTGTTCACACCAGAATGTCCTCAGAAACCATACTGACAGCTTTGGAGCATGCAAACATCAGATAGGCAAGTAACACATTATGGGTGAGCAAAATAAGTGGAAGCAGATATAAAAATCAGCTCTGAAGTGAGCTTGAAGAAGATGAATATTCGAAGTATCCTCCCAAAGCTCAGGGATTGAAAGTTTGATCCCCGACTAACAGTACTATTATGAGAAATGCTGTGAGGTATGATGTAGCTAGGGCAAGTAGGTCACTGAGGGCATGTCCTTGAGGGGGCTGCTTCTTGTCCTGCTCAGCCCTGCTTCCTGTTCCTCATGCTCCCACCACCATGATGTTCTGGGTTGGCACAGGCCCCAAATCAACACAAATGGGAACTAGAGAGGGAGATTTCTGATGAGCCAAAACAATGCCCCCTTCAAGTTGTTCCAAGTACTTTTTCATAGAGATGAAAAGTCTTAACACCCAAAACTCCTGCCTTTGAAATGAATGGGTAAGTTATTTTTTTAACAGCAAGATTGGGACTATTTGCTTCTTTAGGTCTGTGGCCTAAAGCAAGATGAGGTCCATTAAAAAAACAAAGCAAAATATCAAAACATAACAAATCCCTCCCATTTTGTTACCAACTATTTTGTGCACTGTGTAAAGCATGGAATGCTATGATCTTTGACCTCAGACTGTCCAGGCTGTCCAGTCAGGAGGGGCACTCCATGTTTCCTCATAGACCACTTTTATCAGTCTCTGGGAGCCCCACTTTATCAGATCAGGCGTCTCTTAGACAAGATGCCAGGCATAACAGACACCTCTTTGTCACTGGAGTCTTATGGCTTCCATCCTCCAGAAACCTCCATGGACCAAGGAAATGCTGATCCCCCACCCACACCTCAATCACTAAGTCTCAATGGTATTCTCTCTGGGTTAAACACAAGGTGTCTCATTTGTAACTGTGTAAGCGACATTTTAAAGTGGGGTATCATTAAACAACAAAAAAGTTAGAGACAAAATCATTTACCTCCCTGGTGGTTACATGGACTGTCTGTTATGGTCCACATAGATGGGGGCTGTACTATTCCTCAACTGGGCTTAGTGTTTCCTAATCCTTATGCTTTACCATATACATCACTTATAACAACAGGGATGCCAAAGAAACCTCTGTGTGAAGAAAAGAGAAAGGGTATTTGGATCCCTAATGTTTCTGGCTTGGGGCCTTTCCTTTTAACTGTGTGGGAGGAAGTTACTAAATGCTGCTTTTAGATAAATGAGAAAATATGTTCCTTTCAGCAAGTGACTGGCTGATTTTAATTTCCCTGTAATCATTTTTAATTGTCAACTGTCTTCTGAAATACAAAAGGTTGTCATGCGGAGGAGGAAGGACATTCAGGGATATTGTTACACAGTACAGAAAGAGGACCAAAGAGAACTGGAAGCTGCCAGGATGATGGCATGATGAGGACTCAGTGGTCATGTGGGCTGCCCAACAGTATACCAGGCTGCCTACCTGCAGCTATGGTGAGCTGTCACTGGACATCACTGCCACAGGACTAAATGTTAAAAATCAAACATGAAATTATGGAGAATTTTCTTCTTTGAGTGGTGGCTGGACCCTTGCAGGTAATGGAAGATATCCTACTCCTCAAATGACATGGTTTTGTCCTCTTGGGCTCTCCAATCCTCTGAAAACAGCATCCTATAGTTCAAATTCCTGTTCCCAAATTCCTGATATATATGTGATCTAGCCTGGCCAATGAAAGCAATCCATTCCCCAGCTTATGATAAATGGTTCAGGCATGGGTGTGTGACTAGTAGTTCAATAAAACCGAATTCTGAAACTTTTATTGGAAAACAGAAATACTTGCTCTATTGGAATCGAAACCAGCCTAAAGCCATCTAGGGCTATAGTAAGGAAAGGACTCATGGACTATGAGTGAAAGGCATTAGAGTGACCACATGTTCTTGGACATATATTGTCCCTCAGTGGAAAGGGGCTGTATTTATTTTGCCATTGTGATGTTGTAGTGATTTAACTATTCAGGCTCTGTGTTCACTGATTTCAGGGCTATAAGTCAAGGATTGTCTTTTTAACAAAAAAAAATAGTTTTTTTTTTTATATTTCTCATTCAAATTCCCAGGAGAATGCTGAGTGTGGTGCTATACATATATATCACAAGTGACTGGTCAGGATGAGGTAGGGTTTCACTTCAAGGCTACCTAGACAATGTAACAAGTTTTAGGACAGCTAAGGCTACACACTATGATCTGTCATCTAAATGACAAAAACAATTCCCTTACAGGAAGAATCTGACCATGCTATTGTGTGATATGCCACTAATAAACTGTGGTCCTTATGCTTTACCATAGATACTATCTTTGTGTCAGGCACCAGGTGTGAATCTAATTTCTTAATAACATGCAGTGTAGAGTACAGTTGAACTGTCTTTAGTGAGGACAAATCACCAGAAAAGCAGGACAGGCTGCAGCAGATCTGTAAACTTCTTGATGCAGAATCTGTCCTCAGATCAGGCTCTGGACATGAAACAAGGACAGTCATAGTTTTCTTCACAGATGATGTCCAAGTTCTGTTTCAATTTTAGGCTTTATTTCAAAGTTCCCTTTCAATCATTCTGTGTGGGTTTATATTGGATTAAAATTGCTAAAGGATGTTGCTAAGCAGAAAACCTCATACATTCTGTTCCGTCTCTCACATACTCTACTACCCATCTCCTTTAGAGGACTAAAGCACCATTTTTAATTTTAAATATTTTTTACAGTGTTATCAGCCTAACTGTAAAATCCCACATAGACTTATGTATTTAAACACATGATTGCCAGATAATGGCTTGCTTTGGGAGATCATCGAGACTTTTAAGAGCTAAGGTCTAGTTGGCAGACATAGGCTGCAATGGTAATCCTTTGAGGGTCATAATCCCACTCTGGCACCAGTACAAAACACTCTGCTTTCCAACCAAACAGAACAGGCAAGCTCCTCCAGCCACATACAGAGCTGCAGTCTCCGGTTTTCCCTTTGTCATGGAACACATTCCCTTACACCAAAGCCCAAATAAGCTTTGTCTCCTTCCGGTTGCTTGTGCCAGGGACTTTGTATAATAGAAATAAGAAAATAACTAATAGAGAAAACTGATATTAGGAGTTGTGTCATTTCTGTCAGAAGCCTGAGCATGTGGTTCATAGACCTTTGGAAGTGGTCTATAAGACAGATGTAGAAGAATTTGAAGCTGTGGATTATGGAAGCCCTAGAATGCTATAGCAGAAATGAATAGGCCATTTGCATAGGAATTTGGAAGAGCAGAATGATGACAGAAAGAATAATTCTTTCTGGAAACGTGTCTCAGGTAGCCCAGGCTAACCTCAAGCTTGCTGTATCGTTGAGGATTCCACTGTACTCATAATCCCTCTGCCTCTCCCTCCCAACTGCTGGGATTATAAGTATGCACCACCATGACAAATTAGAAATCTAGACTTTAGCACTCTGCATATATGTTACAGTTGTATAACTTGGTACTATTATGGGACTCCTAATAGTAGGAAAAGATGTTGTCTCCAACTCTTTTACTGGCTTTGAGACCCTAGTGCTAATACTGAATGGTCTTGCCCAAAGCCTCAATATTGCATAGGTTTCTGGACCAGCCCATCCCCGAGGTTCAGACCTGCCTGCAGCTGTCCTTTAGCCCTAAATAAAATCACACACAGTCTTATATTAATTACTGTCGCGCACAACCTTGCCAGCAAGGAAAGCACAACACCCAGGATCTTCTTTCAGCAGTTTATTCGGGACCTTTACAATTGTTCTCTCTTTGTTCTTCTCCGGCTTCTCCTTCTCCTCCCCAGGGAAACCCCGCCCACTGACTAGAAACTCTCAGGGCATCCAATCCCAATAAGCCACGTGGGCACAGCTCATAGGTCCACATACACAACAGCAAACCATGCCCCAGGCTCAAGCCAAATAAGGAATTGTTTATCAAAAGAGAGCACTCACCCACAGGGGGGTGGAGACCGGAAATCAGCACCATCTTTAGGGTGCAGCAGCAGGCAGCTCTCTACAAATTACATATTGTTCAGTCTATGGCTCAGGCTTATTGCTAGCTAGTTCTTGCATCTTAACTCAACTCAGATTCTATTAATATGTCTTGCCACGAGGCTCATTGCTTACCAATTTCTTTATATCTTGCTTCTTAGGCAGCTGGATCGCATCTCTCACTTCTCACCCTCCTTCCCCTATATGCTTGGATTTCCCGCCTGCTTCTAAGATGCCTTGCCATAGGCCCAAATAGTTCTTTTATTATCCAATGACATTCACAGTGTACAGAAAGATATCCCACATCACCTCAATACATGGGAAGGTGCTTAGTCTTGCTGCAACTTGATATGCCATGTTTTGAGACATGCCCTTTCCTGGATGGAGATAGAAGAGAGCTGAGAGATGGGATGGAAGGATGGGGGAGATTGGGAAGGGAGGATGGGGGAGGCTGTGACCAGTATGTAAAATAGATAAATAGAAAAAAAAGAAACCCAGACTTTAGTAAAGACTATGCTTATGAAGCTTTAGGACAGATTATGGACTATCAGGATTGAGCTAGAAGCCATCGTTTTACATTCCAATAATAAATCTGGCTATATTTTCTCCAAAGAAAAACTACCTTTTTTTTGAGGAGGAGGAGAAGAAAGATTAAAGATAATATAACATCTAAGATATTGCATGATTGTATCTGGCTGCCTTTATGCAAGTTGACAATGGGAATTCTGAAAGAAAAATGTCCATTGTGACAAGAAAAGAAGCATGGGCATGTTAAAAGTTTCAGACAAGTTGAATGGTATCAACGCTAAAGAGAGGAACGTTATTAAAGAGACACCATGAACTAACTGTGCAGTGGCACATGAGGACAGATGCCAAGCATCCAAAGCTCCAGGAGCTAAAACTGAAAACACAGTAAAGGTTTTCATTTTAAAAAGTGAGAGCCTGAGGCCAGATGGCACACGGCTTTAACCCCCAAACTCAGGAACAGAGATTGGCAGGACTCTCTAAGTTTGAGGGCAGCCTTGTTATTATAGTGAATTCCAAGTCAGCCAAGGTGATATGATGAGACCTTGTCAGAAAAACAGAAGGGTAGGGGGATGCTTCTGAGAACATAGTATGTCTGGTATTTGCTTAGAGCAATGAGAGACAGGATTAATACAAATACAGACACCAAATGACATACTGGCTATGTTTAACAACAACAACACTGATGTAATCATGATGTGATGACAGAAAGATGGGGAATTTAACACAAAAGTTATTAGCATGATGACCTCTTTCAGGGATGCTCACAAAGAGTGACTCTGTTCCTGAGCCTCATCCAACAGAAGCAATTAAAAGGAGCAGAGTTCAGACATCAAGGGCTCTGTGCTTAGGGCCACATGACAGAATGTGCACTCGCAATAGCGGAGCACACCTGTCCCATGGAAAAGAATCTTTTTTATGGCCACCACCCTCCAACTTCCTGCCCACTGACTCAACACACTGGAAGTCACCAGCCTCAGGAGCATGAAGAAGCCACCTGGAAACACAAAGCAGTTTAGAAACGGGAAGGTCTTGGATGGGAAACAGCGGTGAAAGGGTGCATGGGAACGTGAAAAGGGAGGGAGGGCCATTTAAGGTGGAGCCCGTGAAAAAGGTTGGGCAGCAATTTCTTCAGGCATTTCTAAGAGCCACCTGAGTATGACACTCATTCCTTCAGTGAGTTGCATGGCTTTCTAGTTAATCAAAATATGGAGAGAGATTTCATTTGAGTATCAGAAATGAAAGATAGGACTTCTGAAAGCATTGCCTTTATGTTATACTCAAATATGAGGGTAAGCGGTGCTGGAAAGACAAACCTTTGTCACTTGCTGACTTAAACTCATTCTACTAAAATCTAAAGACACCAACATTTTCTAAAAGTACTCAAACTCAGCAGCCTAAATGACTTTTTTTTGTTTCTAGGGGAGAGAAATCACATTAATCTTCCATTTAACAAAATTTGTACCAACAGTTTCCACACTTTGAGGTGTGGGAATAATAAAGTAAATACTAAAATTCCCCCTTTCTGATGATCAGTTTAAAGACTGGGAGAGACAAGTACAAAGGCAGCCACCTATAGTACAAGGTGAAAAGAGATACATGCTGCAGAACTGGGAATGCAAGCGAGTGAGTGCCTGGGAGAGCTTCATTATGACTGATGTGGAATTAGGGAATTCTACATGTAAGACAGATGTCCTTGTGAACCTTGAAACATGAACATCATTAAGACAATGGTAATTTAACTCAAAATAGTGCACAATGGAGATTCAGAGGCAGGAAATGTCGGGCAGAAGCAGAAGCTGGCAGACCAAGGAGGAACAGCTTATTGGGCTAGCAAGACCTTAAGATTGAAATGTATCAAAAAGGAAACTTTGGGGTTAGTCATGGGAAATGCCAACTCAATTCAGTTCAACAGGCAAAAGGACTCTTGTGGGTACCCTGTCTGGGTGGGATGAATGTCACATATATTTTGTGTGTGTGTGTGTGTGTGTGTGTGTGTGAAAATTTTGATCATGGTTGGTTCATAGCAATTCTACCCATAGTCTGTGCCCAGTTTGTTTCCATGACAGTGATATGTGTAGTGCCTTTGTCCCTAATGTGCCACATTAAATCACTTCAACCTAATGATATTAATAGCCTCAAACTGTAAATAAGCTCTGGCTCATAGAACCCATATGGATAATGGAAAGTTTAAAACCAACAATTTCCTATAAAGTGGCTAGAATGAAAGGGTTTGTTGGAACAAAGTAGCCTATAAATAGTCGTGCAGGACAGCTAGGCCATCCTGCTGAAAGGCCCTTCAACAAATGCTGAATGCTCCATCAATCAGCCTGAGCACAGAGAGGGGGCTGAGTGTCACCCACACAGTCAGTTCAGCAGTGAAAAGGGACAAAACCTGCTAATTAATCTTCACATCCAGTTGCTGTAACGAGGTCCATTGCAGTTTCTGTTTTATCTGAGCAATTGGTATTAAAAATGCCAAGAAAAGAATCTGTTTGCTTGCTCTACAGGCTATATTACTTTACCGCAGAGGCCATTTCAGAAAGTGCTGCTGGACTTTTCTGTTGGCTGGAGAATGGAAAGCAACAGAGCCAGACTATACCTTCCAAAATCACCTCTGTCCCAGATGGAAAGGAAGTCTGGGACTCTAGCCTCTTCTCAGCCGCCAACACTTTCTCTGCTGTAGGATTCATTTGGGGAAACAGAGCCTGTGAAGGTCACATTATTACCAGGGAGCTTCATGGCTTAAGTATTACATGGTGTGCCTCCCTGCTACATGCTCCACACATAGCCTTCATGTAGACTAGGAAAGAGCTGCAAATAAGCCAAGAGGAGAGCTTGGACTTGGTCAGTTCCACACATGATTGAGCAGTGGACACTGACACTGCAAAGAGAATTCTGGGGACTCTGCCTTTTAATGATTTAGCTCAGCAAAATCCAAGCAAAGCTAGTCCCCACAATCCTGGGAAAATAGGAGGAGCCTTTAGCAAGAGATCTGCATGAAGTGGATGACTCTATCCCTCAGTGTTTGACCTTGAGGGACCCCTACAAGGGTTCAGTTCTGGATGCTCGATGTATGTATTTAGAGTACGTCTGGAATATTCCAAATAAATTATTCATATAGATTACATCAGTCCCTCATTGCTGTTATTTATTTATTTATTTACTTAATATTTATGTTTCTCAAAGAAACCATAATGGCTATTTTCTAAAATTTATAAAACACCTCCTAGTAAATAAAAATCTGCAGTTCTTTGATGTACACGGCAATGATCTTTGTACAGAAACCTCTAGAGGCAGAGGCAAGGAATACTTTTGCTTTTCTTTCTTTTTTATTATTTGTAAAGCCAGTCGATAAAACCTCCTTCTAACCCGTATCTCTGCTCTACCATCATGCTGAGGAAATTGAGCTAGCACATCTGTTTTTACAAGGTTCATTTTTCCTTCCCAATCTATTGGTACAACACATACTCTCCCAAAAGGTGGCTGGGAACATGAACCTTTATGATTAAGACCAATAATTCTTCAACTTGATTGAGTATCATGGTTACCTAGAAGGCATATGAAACAAATGAATGGTCTCTGTCCCTAGAGTTTGTGATTCAGTTTGTCTCAGGTAGCTTCTTATTCATGTTGTGTATTTCTAAAAATTCTCGCTTTTGGACTCTGCTCATCAATACATAAACAATGTAGCTTAGATGTGTTAAGATTCACCCTTTGGAACAAGGAGGAAACCAAGACACATGTCAAACATATGGACGAAAGGGAACAAAAGCAGGGTTCTGTCAGGAAGCAAAAGGATGAGAGTGGGTGATGAATAACAATCTTCTAAGTCATCCAGATTGGAAACTATCAACACTTAATTTCACAGGGAGCTAAGAAAGGTTGTGGTCTACACCAATGCTGGCTTCACACTCATCTGGCTAATATCTCTTAGGCTCTTGCTGTTCCTGACTTGCCCAGGACTGGAACTGGGCAGAGAAGACTCAGGGGTAAAGATCCTCAGCCACTGACTCAAGAATGTCCTGTGTGGAGAATGTAGTTACCCTGGCACACCTCAGGGGGAAGCATCTGTGGTTAGCAAGGCATCTTATTCCAGTTCGACATCATGGAAAAGTACCCCCATTCTTTTCAATAGCATGGTAAAGCAAAGTGGAGAGATGGTGGACGCTAAGGCTAGAGAATTATAATTCTAAGAAAGCCTGAGTAAAGCAGTAAGACAGTCACCAGTAACAAGAAAAATAAACTGCCCAGTTTGAACTGCTACCTTAAATTGAACTAAGACAGACTATATTATATAGGTCCAACACAACTACTTTCCATTTGTTTACATGTCTTATTAGTAGTTAATAAAAAACTGCTGTACATTAGACCAAATACTAATATACTATACTGTAGCATTAAACCAATTCATAATCTGTTAATTTGGGCTTTGCTTGGTAAATCCTCACAAAAGATGAACTGCTCGCAGAACTTATTTTTAAAAATTTATTTTATTATTTTTAATTATGTGTGCATCTGCATGTGGGTGTGTGTCCATGAGTGCAAGTGTCTACAGAAGCCAGATACCCCTGAAGCTGGAGTTACAGTTGATTATGAGCCATCTGATATGTGTTCTGGGAGCTGAACTCAGGTCTTCCATGAGCAGGATGCTCTTTTAACCACTGACTTCTCTCTACATTCCTGCCTGTACTGTTTTGATTTTCACTAGTGAGTGATCTAATCACTGGCTGTGTTAGGAAGGAATGCCCATCATCATTTAACCCAACTTGAAGGTAAAATCATTGATGAATGAGCTGTCTTGTTCCTGGAGCCCAATAAGGCCAGCACAGAAACTTAGCAAACAATGTCAACCAAGGGACTGTCATTTCTGTTCTACCACAACTAGCTCATCCTAACTCTTGCATTAACATTGGGCTCTTCCTTGACATTTGGGAATTAGTCAGGTGAGATTTATAGATTGTAGAACTTGAACATTCAGCCTCCTATAGCCATGTAATAATGTAATTCATGGCTGTAGGCACTGCCATAGAGTAAGCTAAGTCATTTCTAGCCTCTGTGCCAATTCTTTGGAGCAGTTACTTTGAAGGCAGCTCAGTAACTTCATATATTGATAAGAGAGAAAAAATATCACAAATCATCTTAATGCTGCCTTTCAACCCAAGCGTATGAGCTGCTTAAAACAGAGGGCTAGCAAAGATGAATCCATTCTCCATGCCTGTCTCTTACAGACTTAGGCAGAATTTAAAACTCCAAAGGAAAAAACAACAAAAGAACAAAACTGTTAGTTTAATCAAATTTGCATAGTGTTGCACTGCTTTCCACCCAGCAGGCAAACAAAGGGAGAGAAAATACTGATACCAAGTGGAAGAAAGGGTACAGATTTCCATGGAGGGATTTAGCTAGTATGAATGACACTTAAGCCATTCAGAAAATAGAAACACATGTGCAACCCTTGATGCCTGCCCATGTTTCCAGCTGAGAAGATGCCGAGGTCATGTCCTAGGCTCTGTGTCACTGAATACCTGGCCTGCCAAGGCCCTCTATTGGACATGCTTCTCATCTGCCATCTCCAATATGTCAGGCCTTTTTATGTTCTGGATTATCATGCCCAGCAAACATGCCAGAACCTCACCAGAAATTCATCAGACTGAGTCAGGAGACAGGCACAGGAAAGGGTGGCATGGTGTTCTTCCTAGGTTCTTCCTGAAAATACAGGTCTTGCGTAGGAAGACTCACACAGAAATTCTGGGCTTCTCCTGGTTCTTGGCTGCTTATTTGTATCTTCAAACACATGAATCGATTTTTAGTATAAAACTGAGCAGGTTGGAATTCTTTTCTTATGTCATCATTCTTTCATTGGGGAGGACTCTTCCCCTGCCAAGATATGGATGAATGACTGGAAACCATCAGCTTTCCGTACTCGGAGGAGCTACAGATATTAAGATTCCCTAATCTTCCAGACATTGTCTCTGCTCTGGTCCTTTTCATCATGCAAGGCTCTCTACTAACTTCAGCTTGAGTATAAAGCTGTCCTGTTCATATTATGTTTTTACTTACCTTGACCATTCATAGATTTCATTTAATTGTCTTTGTTTTAGCAATGAGAATAATTAGGAAATTAAGTACCCTTGCTTTTAAGTGATTTTTTTATTCCAGGACATTGACTTAAGGTTTAATAAGTCTTTTATTTAGATCTCAGAGCTTATTTTGTGTAGAAATTGCTTAAAGCTTCCTCACACAAACCTAGTTGAACTTTCATGTATAAACTCATTTAGTTATTCCTTTGGAGGGGGAAGGTAGGTGTGAGTGAGAGTCTCACTGTGTAGCATAGACTAGCCTTGATTTCACAACCACACAAACACCCTGTCTCAGTCTCCTAAGTGCTGGGGTTATAGATGAGAGCAATTATCATACTTATAATAAGAAGTTTATGGTCCTGCCCAGTCCCAAGGTCTAGACCTGTCTGCAGCTGCTTAGTTCTGCCAAGCCCTGAGGTCCAGACCAGAAGTACCAAACACAGAAGCTTATATTCACTTCATGCTGATCAGCCTATAGCTCAGGTACATTACTAGCTAGCTCTCTCATCTTAACCCATTTCCATTAATCTGTTTAGCCATGTGGCTTGGTACCTTTTCTCAGAGCAGAATCCTGACCTCTTTCCTCTGCATTTGCTGGCATCTCTGCAGAGATTTTTAGTCTGGTAGCCCCACCCACATTTCCTGTCTGCCTTCCAGTCAATCAGCATTTTATTAAACCAGAAGGAAGGACTAATATTTACAATGTACTAGAACATAATCTCATTATAACACCTGTCTTAAATATTGTTTTGTTGGCCATATCTTCTAACAAAAGGTTTCAATGAAGTATGGAATATGTTATTAATCAGTGATTTAAACTTTTCCACAAGTTAGATATCGAGTTTGAGTTTCTAGTTTTACTTTCCTCTTTTCTTCCTTCTTCTTCTCTCTTCCTTTCTCTCTTCCTTCCTTCCTATGTTTTTGTTTTTAAAGACAAAGTTTCTCTGTGCAGTCTCAGTTGTCCTGGAATTTACCCTGTAGACCAGACTGGCCTTGAATTCAGAGATCCACCTGCCTCTGCCTTCCAAGTTCTGGGATTAAAGGCATGCGCACTATCTCCCAACATATATTTTTCATACAAATGGGTTTTTTCCCAGTACTTTTAGCTCTTTGGCTATTTATCAAAGAATAATGTGAAACAAAAAAGTAAAAATCTGTGCCACTCAAGAAAATATTAAAAATCAACAAACTCTCTTTTGTATTTATAAAAACCTCTTCTCAGTTTCTAGTAAGATAACCAGTCCTTAAGGAAATATTCTAGTTGAGTACTATGAAAGCATTAGCCTGAATGTAGCTTGCATGTGTCAACAGAGATTTTATTGACATTGTCACCCATTCATCCTTGAGGTATTTTGTCTTATCAGACCAACTGGGCAGCAATTTACTTCCCACATCATCTCCTGAGTTTACCCACTCATGATCAAGGACATCCCTTAAGGATCAAACCCCTCACTATCATCAAAGTCAAAGATATCAGCTCTTCTGTGCATCTTATTCTATGACAAACAGTAGAATAGCTCACTGATGGTAACAATCCCACATCCACATGTTATACCATACACTTGGCGACAACACATTTTTCAGAGTGGGTGCAAAAATAATGTTGACTGAATAAGTATTATTTGCAGGAATTATTGGTTCTGGGACAAAGAACCATATGGTGAATAATGGGAGGAGGAAATAAAGGAGAGAAATAAGATAACAGGTTTCCTTTTCCTTGAACATAAGCTGGTCTCAGGAAAAACTGTAAAATAGGCTTTCAGACAAAATAAGTTCTGACTGATTCTAATATTTACATATTCTTTGAACTTACTTCTCATCCACCCCTTGTTTGAAAGTTCCCTGTTGCAATCTACAGCAGCCCTTGGCCTGTTGCACAGGATTCCATCCATTCTACTTTCTCAAAGTTTTCTGCTTGCTTATTATCAACTTTGTCAGTTTCTCCACGTGAATAGGATCAATCCTCACAGCATTGCAGTGTGCTACAGAGCTTGTGGATTTAGACAAAACATCTCCCAGATCCAACAGCCTTGAAGATAACACACCATTCACTCACAGATAATAAGAGTCCCAGGAAGGATGTTAAACATTTCACACACACACACACACACACACACACACAGAGAGAGAGAGAGAGAGAGAGAGAGAGAGAGAGAGAGAGAGAGAGAGAGAGAGAGAGAGTGTTTGTCAAGGCATTCAATGTCTTTTATGTTAACAAGTCTGTGGTCAGTGTTCAGCTCATTTTATCAAGAACATGATGAAGCATATTTTCCCAAAGGCTCTGCTCCTTCCACATGATTCTTATGTAATGGCTGTTGAGCTGGAGACCTTTACCAGCCAATGGCAAGGACTAGCCTTCATATTTAGCCTTTTACAACATTGCTATGAAAGGGGATTGTTTAAAGTATGGTACACAACTGGATGAGCTGTAGCATGGTCGTCCTCTCCTTTGAAATATCAAAGCTTGCTCCTGGTCATTCACTGTATATTTATTCTTATGCCTCATCTATAGATTTTTGCATGGCCTATGATGTAGAACATCTGTTTCCATTAACTAATCCATTCAAATAGCATCTTGATCTTAATTTTTCATCATATTTTTCTCTGTATGGTATTTATTGTTATTATCAATATTAGAGTGTGTATTTTGATTCTTGGGCTTTATTGTGCTTGCTAATATAAACTAGGTTTATATTCAAAGTCTCCAAGAATTCATGTGAACCTGGAAGGTTCTCAAATAATCCCCATTTAATGAGTTGGTTCTGATCCAAAAAAACCACAAATAACAAGGGCTTCTATTCCTGTCTGAGGGGCTATCCTTTTATTTGGGCACTTGAGATACAAATGATACATTTTCAGAAAAGAGTGATTTCTGTTGAGTAAAGATTTGTTTCACATGTGACTTCAACTATCTTAATCAGCTAAAACAAAACAGCCTACTGGGTCAACTGCTTTAGTCTATAAATGTCCTGAAACTATAATGGATCCTGTGTCTCAGAATGCTGTTTTGTCTCCATGGATCTCCACTGAGATATTTATGAAATGTGAGGGTGTGTAGTTAGGTATTGTCTCTGATATTCCTCACAGGGACACTGAATTATGCTATATACATAAATACCTCAAATAAAAGTATGAAGAGAGAATTTCTGAAGAACAGAAGGGTTTGCAATGAATGGATGTCCCATTATGGGCTCCCAGAACTAGGCAACAATTTCCCAACACATCAAAGTGGCAGTTAGCAAAAAGTATTTCCAGGAGCCAAGCTCTAAAGAATTAGAAGGGAGTGATGGTAAATGTTATGAATATGGCAGTAGGTTAAAACCTACACCAAAATTTTACATAGGCTAAAAAGAAGTCACCCAAAGAGAAAAAATTAAAGCATAGATATCCAATACAACCATCAAGCTTTACAAGTGCTCAGAACTTTAACACAGAAAACAGTGTTATTGATTCATTGATGACAATCTGACAAATAGTGTGTGACCCCTTTAAAAAATATTCAGCACAGAAATCAATGCAGAGAAAGGGAGTCTTTTCAAGCTAATACATTGACAACACAAAGGAGGCAGACAAAGTTATAAGAAAAAAATAGCCCTCATCTCTTTATTCAGAAAATATTTCTTGGAACCATTACTTTGTTGGGAACTGGAAACAAAATAGGTTGAAAACATCACTTGTCCTCAGGAACAGGAAACCATTAGCAAACTATAGCTTTGCCATTAGTTAGTTGTAGCACAAAGGATACTGTGCTCCAGTGTGCTGGGGGCAAAAGCCAAAACAGGCTTTTGAAAGATAAGGTTATTGAATTTGGAAGGGAAGATTTAGCAAGGGTGCCACACACTCCAAATCAAAAGCATCTCCTGTCACAGAAAACTGCACATGAACATGTAGGCTGAGTTGTTTTGTAACACATGTTTTACTTGCTTGTCAAGATCACCCATGGATGTGGGTTGGCTTTCTGACTTACATTAGCCAATAGAATGTCATTTGAAGAGCTGGTGCACTACTATTCAGGCAAGTCATCACAAGGCTTTTCATATTGCCATTGCTTTTGTAGCCCACTAAACTCCCATGTGAACAAGTCCAGGAGAGCTTTTGGATCGTGGGTAATCAGAGAACACAGTCCTTCAAAGGTAGCCAGTCTCCCAGACACTCTGCCAGCTCTCTGCAGCTGTAAGCTAAAGCAGCCAGATCAGCCTGACCTGGGCACCTTTCTCCCAATCAGCCATACAGTCATGAGCAATCACAACTGCTTGTTGTTTTAAACCCTAAATTTTGGAAAGGTTGAGAAGCAGAAGCTTATTCCCTTTTGAATTTTTACCAGGGACGCTCTCATGCCCTAAATCAGCTCTGCACATGGGCTCAAACAAAACACTGTAGAGATAAAAGGAAAAAAAAAACTCTCTTGTCATTGCTTATTGTACATATCCCACTGTCATCACCTCCCTTGTGTCTTCCTGATCAAATACAGCAAGTGCAAAACAATTATCTTACAAGAAAAACCTTCCAGAAGAACCCGCTATCATAAGTGAGAATAGATCTTTAGATACGTTAATTCACCAAAACACAATCTACAATAGAGCACAGTGCGCATAAATAAGTCACCATAAAATCCTTGGCTTTGCTCATTGGCTACGCCTATGGTTAGTCTAGGTGCTGCTTTTTTGTTACCCCCAAGCATTCCCTCTTACTTCCTGACTCGAATGCATTAGTTAAGGAATTTCCTATGACTGCATTAGTTAAGTGCAAACACCCATTGAGACAATTCAACCGGCCAACTATTTAGCACAGGGTTAAATGATTCAAGTACAATTCATGTTTGAAGATGGACTTCTTAAGCTCAGTTGGAGGAGCATTAGACTAAAATGGCCTTCTTGTTTCTTTATGTATGTATCTTATTGGCTCATCAGTCCTTTATTCTAGTAGAAATCAGACAATATAACATTCATCAAGAAGAGAATCTAATAATCTTTGTAATGTTCTAACTCTATTTTGACCAATGTTGATTAAAACACTCCATCATTTACAATTCCATGTAAATAAAGAGCCTGGTACAGACCAAATATAACATCATGAAACTAAGAAGCACATTAATTTTCTCCAGTGTGGTAAAATTTCTTTCTAAGATCTGATTCAAAAATAATGGGTCTTCTTCAGTGACCTTGAAGAATGTTGCTAGCCAATAATCCACTTCTAGGCAAGCTTGCAAATTCAGTAATATTTGACCATTCTTGTTTTAAAAAATTAAACTTTTTATTCTGTTTGAGTCTTTTAACTTTTAATGATGAACACACACTGCCATAACATACTCCCAAATTTTGCTCCTCCTGAATGCTATAGCTTAAAAAGGCTCTTACAAAACAAAACAAACAAACAAACAGAAACCAAGAGTGGGTTGGCAGCCACAAGGCTTAGGTATATCCCCCAAGGGTGGGTGGATATGAAGCATACCTTCTCTGGTTCCATTTCTGTTTGGCTTAACAAGTATCTACTTATGGAAATATTCATATAATACATTCTGTAATGTTTTGTAAAAGTGAATACACACCAATGAGTGCATGTAAGACTAGCAAAAAACAAATGAGGGAGGTGATGGGATGTCTTTCTGTATGCTGTGAATATCACTGGTTAATAAAGGGACTGTTTTGGCCTATGGCAATGCATCTTAGAAGTAGGTGGGAAATTGAAGCATAGATAAAGAGGAAAGGGGACAGAGTCAGACAGAGACATTGCAAGCTGCCTCCCAAGAGAGCAAGATCTAATTGAAATCAGGTAAAACCACTAGCCACATGGCAAAACACAGACTAATAGAAATGGGCTAAGTTGTAAGAGCTATCAAGGAATGTGCCTGAGCCATAGGTCAAACAGAATGTAATTAGTATAAGACTTTGTGTTATTATTTAGGACCTAGCAGGTGTGGGTGGTCTGTTAGGACAGCTGGTCTAGATCTCGGGGCTAGTCTAGGCCAGAAACTTCATACTACAGTGGGGAGTTATACCAAGGATAATGTCCTGGTTCTAAGTCACATAGGACATTGTTATTAGGATTTTCGCACTTCTGGGGCCCTACTTGCAGATTATCACTCAGGAAGAATGCAGTTACCTCAGGTGCTGGCACTTCTGCATCCCTTAGCCATTTCCTGAATCCTATGGCTCTGCATACATCCCAGCAGTCAGGAAAATGCCTAGTCATCCCAGAGCTTTACATCCTGTGCATATGCATATTTCACATCCATATGCTCTCATATCATGACTACATAAACCCTCTATAGTCATTTGAAAACCCACCCTTAAAAGCAGACTCTACCTATTGTCATGCTCTCTTTTCTCCCACATACTCTTCTCAGAGGGATGCTCACATCCCTCCTCATTTCCTTAATACTCTTAAAGTGGGTTCTGGCATATCTCATGATCTGATTCTCTCTCTCTCTCTCTCTCTCTCTCTCTCACACACACACACACACACACACACACACACACACACACATCATCCAAACAATTACATTCCTGGTTGATGGTGTATGGCTTTGGATTATGACTTTCAACTACATGAAACTCTAGAATTAAAAGAATAAGATTAGATTAAAAATACAAGTCCATAAATTCCAGAAGGAAAAGAATAACATTAATAAAAACTGAAAGCATTTAAATAGCTGATATATAATAAATAGTATTTTAGATTTCACATATCCAAAGACAATGATAAGGAATGTCAAAAAGCAATCTCTTGAGCCACAGAACATCAAATCATCAAAGAATTAAAAGCGACCTGTGGCCCTGAACATGAAGGAGGCGCAAAGGCTATTGAAAAGAGACCCAGACAACAACTACTTCCGGGGTCCTCTAGTGTTCATAGCCTCCCTGTAGGGTGCATTTATATGTTGATACTCCCTCCACAAACTCACTGCTAGAGATTGAATGAGGTTTTCTAGGAAGCAGGAAGCAAAGGGTCTCTATGCTGTCTCCTGGAGCAGACAAATGTGGACTTAAGCAAAACTAAGTCAACAAGTTGGTTGATGTGAACCAATAAGTCTGCTACATGTGCACCCTCTGAACTCTCAGATATTCAGCAGTCAATTCTGTACCATCAGACTGGAAATCAGAATGTGGGACAATCTAACAAATCCATGAAGAATTTGTAGCATAGAAATATGTTGACATTGGGAGTATATATATTAGGCTCAGTCAGGAAATCAGAGGCTTGCTCTAGAAATTTGACCTCACATGGATACAGGAGGAATAACAGCTAAGCACACAGAAACAGGCTTCTAGGGAAGGTTCTTCTCAGTTTCATGCAGGAAAAGTGATGCCAAGGCAAGAAAACCAAGCATAGGTCTGAATATCCTTGCAAAAGACCTGGATGGGTTCTCCTTCAACAAAGCTCAAAGCTCAAAATCCCATGCATATACTTCAAGCTTTGTTAGTTCTAGTTTCCAGCTCAAAAACATGCAGATTTTCAAGATCTTCTTATTAATCATCTAAAAAAAAAAAAAAAAGCCTTGAGCATGTAAAATAAATATCGAGTCACAGAAATGAGTGTCATATCCAGAAACAGCCTCAAGATTCAAAAGACATAGATGCTGTGCACAAGAGAGAACCCCTATAGCATGCTAACAACTGAAACCACGGGTTCACTTAGAGGAAGGTTAAGAGAAAAATGCCGCATGTATACAATGTCATTTGTAGGATGCTTTGGATACGTGAGCTTCCAGGATAGTGAAAGGAATTCTCAAATATCTGATCATGCCATTTGTAATGCACAAAAAAGACAGAGTTGAGGGTTTTCAGAAAGAGTTAAAAAAAAAATAAAAAACAAAACAGGAGGAAGAGATGAAGAGAGGAAATATAGAATGATTAACTACAGAATAAAAGTTCTCTGGGAGCAAAAGAGACACCAGACAGAGGAGAGAGAAGATGTAGCAAAGATAGAAAAAAAAAAGTAAACAAAATAATAATATAAGAACGTTCTCCATAGCTGAGGATTTGAATTTGCAATTTAAAAAGATGCAGCCGGGTGTTTCCGAGAGTGCACAGCACAATGTGTAATCAGCCACACCATGTGACCTCAGCAAGAGGTTCAGAGCAGTGGAGCCAGAGGAGACTTTATAAGCTTCAGGGGATTCAGAACCATTACCAACAGGCCAAATACAATATTATAAATATAAATACCAATATGTCTAGTGTATATCAGAATTTCTTCATAATTTGTTATGGCAGCTTTGGGAGATAGAATAATAAAAAAAAAATGTCTTCAAATTCTGAAGGTAAGTGGTTTCCAATATGTAACTGTCAAGCCAGCTCAACAGTCAAGGAGAAAGTAAAGATGTTTTCAGAATCACAAGGTTTAAGACATTTACTTTACAAGCAGCTTTGGTAAGGAGCTGGGCATTTTATTTTATTAAGATACGGGAATAAACCAAGAAGGGAAAAGCTTTTTTGTTTTGTTTTTTTTGGGGGTGTTTAATGAGAAAGACCAAGAGACAAAGACACAGACAAGGATGGAGACAGAGACAGAACAAGTTCATTAAGCGGGCAATTGAAGTTCTCTCCCTGGGTTGCAAAGTAGGATATGAGTGAGGTGGCAGCTTTCGCAGGAGAAACACAACACAAAACTCAAAACTGACCCTCTCCTAGCTTGCCTGTTCTCTCAGCAGTATACTTTCCCAGGAATTAATAAATCAAAAAAACACTCAGACCAGCAAGCAAGGGAATTTGTAGTGGTTTGAAAGAAAATGCCCCCCTCCACACAAAGGAATGGCACTATTAGAAGTTGTGGCTTTGTTGGAGTAGGTGTGGCCTTGTTGGAGGAAGTGTGTCACTGTGGGAGTGGGCTTTGGGGTCTACTTTGCTCCAACTATACTCAGTGTGGAACTCAGTTCATTCCTGTTGCCTGTGGATCAAGATGTAGATTCCTCAGCTTCTCTAGCACCGTTTCTGCCTGCATGCTGCCATGAAGATAATGGAAAATCTTCTGAAACTGTAAGCCAGCTGAATTAAATGTTCTCATTTCTAAGAGTTGCTGTAGTCATAGCAATTCTTCATAGCATTAGAAACCTTAACCAAGGCAGAATCCAACTCAGAAGTCTCTGAGTACTCTGGGAATCCCAGGATGCCATCTATGTAGATGACCTTCTGAACTCTCAGCCCACTACAAGTATGAGAGGTCATCATGGACAAAGACAGTGCTGAGAGATTCCTTGATAAACTTCATAGACTATCCAAGTAAAAAGCTATTGGGGGCCATCAGAAGAATTTGTGATGAGTGATAGGAATGCTCCCTAAACTTTAAAAATTCAGGGCAGAACAAGGGTGATGAGCACCCAGCATAGTGCACTATGTAGTTGAAGGTGTTAACTGAGGTCAATTCCCCACTTCCAACATCTGCTTCTCTGTGCAGAGGATATTGACTACAGCTTCAGAAAGCCATGCTGTCTGAACAACAGGCCAAAAGTACTGAGGTACCAGTGCCCTCAGAGTATCAGAGTATTCAACAAATGATCAGCAGAAGCTGACTTAGAAATATCAGTTTCCTCCAGCCATCATGGGCCCACCCCATTATCCAAGATTCCCTCATTGAATTAAATTATCCATCATGGCAACCACTTGATAACACACCCTTGTTGCTGCTTTTCTTTTGCATTGTCTTTTCCTTATTCTTTTATTGATGATGCTTGCTTCTTTCACTGAAATTCCTGTTCTGATCTAGTTCTGGGAAATCTCGAAATTACAATTTTCATCGGAGAATAAAGTTGGTCTAAACACTGCATCAGCACTGAATATAAATGGAATGAAGTTTGGATTCATGCTACACAAGGAGAAAGGAAGAGAAGCAGGGGAACAGGATGGGACAGACTTCAAGTTCTTGTTTTCCAGGATTGTGAATCCACGTGTCATTTACAAACACAGAGATGTAGGCACAGCAGAAGGAAAGTTTAGCCTTAAAGGGGGCACAGGAACTGTGTGTTTTAATACAAAGCTTCCAATATTACACTAAGTACTCTTACTTTTAATAAGATATCTGGACTACTTCCAATAGCTTGCATAAAAAAGATGAAAGAGCCTAAGCAGAAAAGAAAAAAAGGAGCAAAAGAAGTGTTAAAAAGCAAAGAATACCAAGGGGTGTTAGCTCCGAAAAATGTCAAAATGTGCTATCATGGTTCCTGCTTTTTTTCAGCTGGACTAGAACTTCATAACTCTAAGGCTGGGTTAAGTGCTAAACTAGAAAAATGTAGCTTAATCAGCCTTGGAATCATGAAACATATCTGTTGTAGGAAATATTTTTAGACTATGAAATGCATCCACAGTTACTTACTAAAGGTGTAAATGAGTTCATTAGTGTTTCTCATTTCCTCCTTTGCCTCAACATGACAGAATGTAATGTCTACACAACATGACAACATGACATTTTCCTCTGCAATTTGCTTCATGAGGCTGTACTTCCCATCACCTCTTCAAAGTCACTCTCGTCCCCTTTCTGAGTGTCTTTTAAACCTTGAACACAAAAAACACAAAAGATGCACAGGGCACAAAAATCTGCCTGTGTGAACAGACATTCTGAGGAAGAGACTAACAATGAAGAAACTTATTAACATCCGGAAGCGCCCATCCCCCCTGTGATAAAGTGCAAAGGAGATACTTGGGAGCACGTGACAGAGAGCAAAGACCTAGGGACTCATTCAGAGAGGGAGCACAGACAAGGGTCTCTGGAGTAACTTTCCCAGAGCCAGGGACAGGAGACATTCCTATCTCCATGGAAGGAGTTTGGCTGGGAGGAAGCACAGGAAGGAAGGCGGTTTCCGAGGAAGATTCTGGAGGGAAAGCTGGCTGGTCTACCCTAGTGTCCCTAAGGGCAGACTCCACCATCCATGTGCTAGCATCAGAACACAAAAGACAACCTCCGAGTCCATCCTTTCCTCTCCATAACAACCTCCAGTCCCCAAGGAAGAGCAGGAAGATCACACAGCTGCATTAAACGTGATGTATTCCGCCACCATGCAGTATGGTGATATGCTATATATTTAATAAAAGCAGCCTGGAATATCAGAGGTCCTTGCTGTACTGGAACGTGCATTATAGACCAGGCAACCTTGAACTCACAGAGATCCTCCTGCCTCTGCCTCTCAAGTCCTGGGACTATTGGCATGCACCACCACAATACAGTGTGTACTTCTATTAGAAAAATATTAGATAAAATTCTGTAGGCTTTTTACAGTCTTCACAGGAAACATTTCTGATTAAATGCCTATTTCTCAATTATCATGTATCTTAATGAGTAATTAAGGTGTTAAAACTTAACAGTTTAATTTTTTTCTTTTCTTTTTCCTCCTCCTCCCCTCCTCATCCCTCTCCCAGCCCCCCTTCATCCTCATCTTCTTCTTTGACACAGTTTTTCTGTGTAGCCCTGTCTGTCTTAGAACTCGCTCTGCAGACCAGGCTGGCCTTGAATTCAGAGATCCACCTGTCTCTGTCTCCCAAGTGCTGGGTTTAAAGGCATGGGCTACCACCCAGCAAATTTTTCTAATTAAATAATTTACCTGCCTCAAATCCCTCCTATGTATGATGTGCAATCACAGTCTTACTGTAGATATTTTTCATAGGAACAGTCTTGTCTCCCAGTAGCTGCCTTATAGCTTGAGCATTCATGCATAATTTCCTAGCTCAGCATGTTGCTCATTTGTCACAATTTTAGATCGCAGACAAGGATGTACCATAAACTGAATCAAGAATTAGTATCATTTGGAAAAATTATTCATGTTTTCCCCTGTTGACTACTGCAAACCGATGAGTAACTACAAACTGAGTGGAAGCAACAGAACCAAAGGAGCCTAACAGGAGCATATTTGGGATCTTAAAGGCCCCAATTTTAATTTTATCAAATTCTCATTCAGGGCTTACACCACAGAACCTTTCCTCCCCACACCAGGTTTTGCTATTCGTTGTGTAACGGGACAAAGAACACCTTGAAGATCCTTTTGTTTTGTTTTTTGTTTGTTTGTTTGTTTGGTTTTTTGTGTTTTTTGGGTTTTTTTCTTCTTTATTTTGTATTTATCAAAAAAACAGTAAAATGAATTTAAAATGTGGAAAAGTTAACAATAACTATAAAGAGGATAAGAATCATAAGCATGGCTTATCAAGGGTGGTAATGCAAATAAGGTTGCTACACATAGATTTACTTTGTGTTCAGCTTTCCCTCTGAATTTTTTTTTCCATCCCTGTATATCCTTATTCAAGGTCCCTTCCCTCTCCCACCACATCTGGTCATTTTTCTTCTCTGCAACTCCCCATCCCCTCCCTGGGCAGGGAGCAGACAGTCCTACGGTCCCATTGACCCAATAATGCTTGGATCAGTCACCACTCCTGGCCAAATCCAGTTTTGTTCCCCCTCCCTCAAGAGTGAGTCTGGTGTTCCTATAGTTGGAGTGGGGTTTGAAGGGTCAGTCCAGGGTGTTTCTCATCCCAAGCTGTTCAGTGGTTGTGGTTTGCCGCTTGAGCATGTTTGGCTTTTTTTCTTGTTTGTTTGTTTAGAGACCACTAGTGAGTGAGTACATCCCCTGTTTATCTCTCTGAGTTTGTGATACCACACTCAGGAGGATATTCTCCAAATCCATCCATTTGCCTGCAAATTTTAGGATATCATTTTTTCTTACTGCTGAGTAGTATTACATTGTGTAAATGTACCACAGTTTGTTAATCCATTCTTCAGTTGAGGGATATCTAGGTTGTTTCCAGGTTCTTGCTATTACAAATGATGCTGCTATGAACATAGTTGAGCTAATACCTTTGGAGTGTGAATGTGCCTCTTTAGGGTATACACCCAGAAGTGGTATTGCTGGGTCCTTGGGGAGATTGATTCTCAATTTTCTGAGAAACTGCCATATTGCATTCCAAAGTGGCTGAACAAGCTTACACTCCCACCAACAATGGAGGAGTGTTCCCCTTGCTCCACA
>PVIH01002783.1:97565-178035 GCA_004025045.1 Sigmodon hispidus | reverse complement strand
AATCAGGAGCCAATCGAACATATGCCTTCTTTTCTCCGTCAGGCCTTATGAGGGTGTTGACTTTGGCCACATCTATGTCATAGAGTTTCTTCATAGCCTGTTTGATCTGGTGCTTGTTGGCCTTGACATCCACAATGAACACAAGTGTGTTGTTGTCTTCTATCTTCTTCATGGCTGACTCAGTGGTCAAGGGGAACTTGATGATGGCATAGTGGTCAAGCTTGTTTCTCCTGGGCGCGCTCTTTCGAGGGTATTTGGGCTGCCTCCTGAGCCTAAGAGTCTTGGGCCGCCGGAAGGTGGGTGACGTGCGGATCTTCTTTTTCTTGTGGCTGTGGACACCTTTCAGCACTGCTTTCTTGGCTTTCAAGGCCTTCGCTTTGGCTTCGGCTTTGGGAGGGGCAGGAGCTTCCTTCTTCGCTTTCGGCGCCATCTTGGTGAAAAGGTTTTTTTTATATTCTTAACAATTGCAATAACTTGGCATTTGAAAGTCTGAGACCCTATCTGTGTTGATAATAAAAAACAAGTTTTCAACCCCTTGATAATCCAAATTAAATTTATATTCAGGTCTCTGTGATTCTGATACTTATAGGAGATGTCCATCTAATTCCATTGATGTTATTGTAACTGAAGAACTTTCTCAGGATCTGGCATGCTATGCTAAGCCACCTCTATGTGCTTTCAAATTACATTTTAATAAATGTTGGTTAGGTCTTTTTGCCCCTCCCCCCATTTAAAATCCCATGTGAAAGGCTGGGCATGGTGCTATTCTAGCACTTGAGAGGAAGAAGCAGCCAGATCTCTGAGTTTGAGGACAACCTGGTCTACATAGTAAGTTGCTGGATAGCCAGAGCTACATAATGAGACCTTGTCTTAAAACAAACAGACAAAAAAGTATTGGAATAATCTGAGATTTTTCTTGCACACTTACTTTTCTTTGCCACTATATGTTAACTCACTCAGATATGCAGTGTATAGAGTTACTTGGCACTGCGAACAGTGTAATAGCTTCAAGAGTTTGTTCTCTTATTGCATGCTAAAGACATATGGAAATGCATCTCATTCTTGAAAGAGCAAGCCTCATGGGCTGTTGGTGAAGTGGGTGCTTTGCATATGCAGGATGCTTTATTTGACCCCTAAGATACCATTAAGAAAGAAAAAAGGCACACAAAAAATCTATAGTTTGATTTCAAAGTATGTAGCTAGTCTCTGGATGAACCATCTCAAAGTGTATCTTGAAGATGATGATGGAGTCTCAGTATAATTGTTTTATGTTTGACAGATGTATTCAGATATCAGCAGAGATGGTGCCTATCATTGGCCTCTGACTTCAGAAAGAGCCCCAACTGGGGCAAACACATAGGGAAGGAGACATCTATGCCCAAGAGAATGACCTAGGATCAGTGGCAGCAGCGTTCATGTTTCCTTAAGCTCCTTGGCAGACCTTACTGTAGTATTTCCACAAAACAGTAGTGAATGCCTCTGAATAACAAGCAACTTTTCAAGAGCCAAAAAAACTGTGCAACATGCTGGGACTGGAATATGGAAATTGTTTTAATTTCTTCTATTCTCTTATGAGGAAATCACTGCATTTGGTTTGTCCAGACAAGAGAGTTCATTCCCCGGTATTGAAACAGTGATGAATTGAAACATGTTGGAACAAATAAGAAAATAATCAAAATTAAACTGGTTTCTCTTAAATAGCTTAAAACTTTCCACAGTGCAAAAGAAATTAAGCATTGTAAAATGAAGTTAACTCAAGTAAACACTCAGTACAAAAATCTAACCTTGTCTATCATCAGCCTTGCAGTTCCAGGGTATAATCAAATTCTCACAAATCTGCAGAATTCCCTCTAATTTGGTTTCTTATATTTAATGAGACATGGAACAAATGTACATCAATATGTAGCATAGCAGATGAGCCTTACATGGATGAAATTTTCTTTGTCCTGTGGACCCTTTCAGACTAGCCTTCAAGTATATCCAAGTAAGTTGCTGCAGCAGCAGAGCATCACCATACAACATTGAAAGTTTTCATCATCATTCTTACCAGAGATTGTGACTTGTAGTTTATTGAAGCAAAGCTCACTAAAAACCATGCACTGGGATCCCCAAAGCATCTGATGGGTGCTAATAGGTAGGAATTTGACAGGTTCTCAGAATGAAGTTTTGGTGTAATTAGATACTGTCAGATCTCTAGGAAAACCCTGATCCTCTCATTTAAGTAGCTTAAATAGTCTGAATATCCAGAGAATAATACCATTTTTGCAGTGAAATTTCACCTGTTTTATGAGTAATTATTTGGGTTTTGTGTTGTGTCACCAAAATTGCTGAGTTTTTACCGAGATACTTTGGGGTAAAGGAGGATTCTCACTCTATTCCATAGTTCAAACTCACTATGTGACCCACACTGAACTCAAGTCTGGGTTCTGCCTCTGCTGGGAGGGAGGGAGGGAGAAAGGGAGGGAGAGAGGGAGGGAGATGTCGTTCAAAAACAATTAAGCTCAAAGAATGCTCACCGGTTAAGAGCACTGACTGTTCTTCCAGAGGACCTGAGTTCAATTCCCATCACCCACATGCAGCTAACGACTGTTTGTAATTCCAAGATCTCACATCCTTACACAGTTATACATGCAGACAAAACACCAATTCACATAAAATAAAAATAAATATTAAAAGAATGCATATCAAAAGCACCCTTTTCTAAATATGTATTCTTAATTATGTTCTGCTTATAAGAATGTCTTTCCTCCCAGGAGCATTTCTTGGGTATTGGAAATCTTAAGTTAAAGGAACCATTTGAACTACTAGCCTTAAAGACTTAGGTTTAGAAAACCTATTGAGAATCATTAAGATTAAGTTGATCCTTAATGTTCTGGACTGTGTTAACAGTATGAGTCTGTTCCCATTGTGCTCCCAACTGACTGTCAGTGAACCTCTTATGAAGAACTTTTCATGATCTTGACACCTTCCCAGAGAACCCTGACTATAGTCAGAAGTTTAGAGGCCCATGAAAAATGCAAGGAAAGGCTACAGATTTTACATACCAACCTCAGAGCAGTAAAAGAGCAATTAAAACAGTGGAAGAAGACATTAGCATTAGGGCTGAAACTAGGAAAATGAAGCAAGCACATCCTCAACAGCCTCAACATGAGGATTCTCATGGCATGTGGAATGAACTGGCATATTTATTTCAAAAGAAAAGACCAAGAGTTGATGGTTTAAAAGTTAGTTTCTTTGTAACAACAAAAAAATTGGATAAATAATCTGAGAATTTTTTTGTTACTCAAAGTCTTATTAGAGAAATACATTTTAAAATTTGGAAATGAAATTATCTGGGATTTATAAATAAGACTGTATGTGTATGCATATATATACATATAAATATTATAATTATGCAGTAACAAGGTGCACATTTGCTAACTCTTCCTCTTAAACTAACCCATGATTGTTATCCCTGTTTAGCTGTGTGGCTTGGTACCTTTGCTTCAGTGCAGCATTCTCATCTTCCTTCCTCTGTGTCTAGCTCTAGTCTTCTGCTCTACTCTTCTGCTTCCCAAAATTCTCCTAGACAGGTTGCCCTGCATCTTCTTCTGGCCAGTCAACATTTTATTAAGCCAATATTTACAGTGACAATTTTTTACAGTGCATAAGAGCATAATCTCACAGCATGTACCTTTTTTTTTTCTTCTTAAAACAAGAATTCTAAATCTAATCTTCTTTCTGTAGCTTTTTCCTCACCATTATCTATAACAACTTGTAACTAACACTGTAAACAAAGACAAACATCCAGGATCCATTTTGGGGGAATATGGGCACAGTTCTCTAGACTACTTCCTACTGATTGGGGCACTGGTAATCTTATGGAGATCCTGAGAAAATTCATGATTATGGTCTAGTCCTGACTGGGATATTCTATGCAGCTGAGTTATCTAAGCCAGTGTTATTGAAGCTGTTCCTGATACAGAGCTCAGAGGAAACTGCAACATAGGTGCTGTGAAATATTGAATCATCTGGGCCAGATGTTCACATCTGAGGTTTTTTTAGGGGGTGTTCTTTAATTAAACCTTATTTTTTTTTAACCGAGAATAAATCAACCTCTCATTTACTGTGGAAATAAAACCTCTTTTCCAAAGTATCTTTTGACTTCAATTTTGAAATCAAGGCATTTACAAAATATATAGGTTGGATTAATCCAGCAACATTTATAATCAAAAGTCCTTTAGCAGCTCTTGCTACTTATTTTGCATCCAAAAAACTCAAAAGCAACACAATAACATACAGTATCCACATGCTCTGTGTGTATTCTGCCTTTACCTGGCTAATTTTTTACTCTATTCCTTTTTGAGAGATTTTCTTTACCTTTTTCTTTTCTCTTCCTAGTGTAAGTATGTTTTTAAATATACTATAAACCATTTAGATTTTTTTTTTGTTTTTTTTTTTGTCAGAATCAGTCTTTTCTCCCTGCCTCCCTCTCTCTCCCTCTCCCTCTCTCTCTCTCCCTCCCTCTCCCTCTCCCTCTCTCTCTCTCTCTTTCTCTCTCTCTTTGACACCATTAATCTACTAAAATGTGTCCAGGATTAAAGGCTGGGATATGGTGGCTTCCTCCACCCAGCTCCTGGGTCTGTGAAAATTTAGCTTCATGGCAGAAGTACTGGCAGGAACCACATTTACCACCCTAACTCTGGGGAATTTTAGGGTCACACTGCCACCAAGTAGAGCACAGCTGTCCACTGTTATTGAACACCCTATACGTGTTTGGCAGCAGGGCCTCTTGAGGTTTTTGCCATTGACCCTGAATCAGGAAGCCTCGGAAGCCTCAAAAGAGCTGTGTTTCTGCCCGATGCCAGCAAACAGAGCCCACCTGAGAAAATGCTACTACCAAGAAGCCATGTTTGACTCTGTTCCCTTTTTGTCTGTATAAACAGAAACCTCATGTTTGTTCTGAGGCATCTGTAAAACTGCAGAAACCTGCCATGTTACAGCTCAAGCTCAAAGGCCACCAAGTTTCTGTACCATGGCCCACTTGAGAGAGACAACTAGAAAGCTGTTTTTGGCTCTGTTTCTGTATTCTAGAATTCTTTTTAAGCTTCCTCAGGCTTTATGTGAATGTACTTGCACCATATTGAAACACCATTTGTGGTCAGAGGTTTGTTTCCTTGTCCTGCCTGGTCAGTCCTGCAGCCATTTAATCCCAAATAATCACACAAAGGCTTATATTAATTATAAAATGTTTGACCTATGGCTCGGGCTTATTACTTGCTACCTCTTACTCTTAAACTAACCCATCATTCTTATCCATGTTTAGCCACATGGCTTGGTACCTTTGCATCAGTGCAGCGATCTCATCTTCCTTCCTTTGTGTCTGACTCTGGTCTGCTGCTCTGCTCTTCTGTTTCCCAGAATTCTCCTAATCTGGTTGCCATGCCTCTATTTATTATCTAGTTTCTAGCCAATCAGCAACTTATTATTTATAGTAACAAATATTTACAGTGCACTTAAGCATAATCCCACAGCATCTGACATTCCCCAAGTGAACTCATTTACATGTTGCATGAGCATCTGGTCTTTATTCAGAGCTGATAGATGTTCTGGACCACCTCTTTCTCTATGTTACCTTAATATACCAATCCCTCCAAAAGTGTTTCAGTGTCAGTTTGAAGATATAATGAGAGTTGTATGTGAACTGTGAAGAGTAACTACAAATGGGGAAACTCATTTCTTAGTGTTTTGGTCATCTTAATATGCTGTGTGGCAAAACCCACACAAAAGATACCCTGTCCTGGGTGTGGAACCTCAACTGGAGAGCAGGAACAAGGGAACAGCAAGATCGTGCAAGCTGCAAACCATGGGTCCAGGAGCTACATCACCAATAAATAGGTTTTAGATATGTTTTAGTGTAAGTCAGACTTCAGTTTCTTCACCTGTCAAAATTGTCTAATATTTTAAGTGTAACCCATAGCCATTTAAGTAATAAAAGCATCATACTACAACCCTATGTTAATCTCTCCATCTCCTTAGAAATGCTTCCCTACAATGGACACTAGGTAGAATCACCTATATACCTTGTAGGTTGGGGTTGGTTAGGCCTGCATTCTAGTGTTTTTAAAGTCCCTCTGGGATTTGCAGGTGATACCATAGTTAAGAACTACTTTTTCAAAATGGGGATGTGTACTTAATGTAAATCATGGATGTTGAGAAGCAAGGTTGACTGAGACAAATATTCCTTAAAAGAGGGCTTTCTCCAAATCCAAAGTACACCTGCTTTCAGACAAGTAAGTAGGAAGTCTTTAGGGACAAGGTGTCAATTAATTGCTATGCTTTTAACCAAAGGGATGTGCTTCCTTTTAAGGCATCTCTATTCTGTTGTCTTAGACCCTACACATCTAAATACATCATTCCCCACATGGAGATATTGCTACCCTCTTTCGGAAGAAGAGTTTTCAAAGTGCCTAAATAATTGTCTGGAATTTCTACATAAACCTCTGGGGTTTGCCTTTGATCCCTGGTCATTAATATCATTAATAGGCTCTCTAAAAGCGCATGTGAATCTCAGGCTAGCATTTGGCAGAGCAACGGAAGAATGAATGCTTTTAAAATAGTTTGGCTCAGAAAGCATATGTGAAATAACCCTGTGGGAAAATCAGGAGACTTTCTCATCCTGCAAAGGATTACCTAGGATGAGATACTGACCTTGTATTTTCAGTTGAGTTACATTTCTTAAAACCTCATTCATTACCCAGCCTGATTTATATTAGAGGGTGAAGTAGGCTGTGAGAGGCTTCTATGATGATGTACAGTTTGCATTTGTTGCTTTCTGCCCAGTTCCCAGAAGATGTGTGTGTGTTTGTCTGTGTGTGTGTGTTGTGTAGTTTCTTTAATAAGAAAACCAGCCTCTGCAGGAGATTTCCTACAGCTTTTCTCAGAAACTAGCTGGAGACTTCTTTTCCTGAGGCGCTAAGCGAAGCCCCAGAAGGCAAGTGTGTCAGGGTGAGCAGTACACTGACCTCCATGGGGGAGAGGTCACCTCAGCACAGAAGACTCAAAAGGGAGGAAGAGAAAGCAACTCCACAGCAGGGATTTGACTTGCTTTAGGGCAGAAGAGCTTCTATAAAGGAGTTCCCAGTCTCCCACGCCCTTTCGCCTGCTCTTCTATTACTACTGGTTACTGTGCTCAGCACACTCGCCATCACACACACAGAGCACACATAGTTTACTAAATGCCTTACACCCTTTCTTCACCTGCCCCCAAGAAGTGGGCAGACTGGCAGCCCTTTCTCCAGAGGCAGCAGGTGATGAGTTGACTGGAGATTTTTCTGGGTCCTGTGGCTCTGAAGACCTTTTTAGTTCCTCCTTCAGATGCCTGTCTGGTGAAAACACAGATGTTTCTTTCCCAAACCCACTGTGAGTGCCTCAGAGGGCTCATACCAGCTCATCCATTCTTGTCAGAGGAAGGTTGAGTTGGTAAATCAGAGTTGGGCTGGGTGTTTGGTACATATCCCAGAAGGAGGAGTCTGGAAGAAAAGCCTCCTCTTAAGGATGCCAAAAGTCTTGTGAAACAGCGGCATGGTTTTATTTACATATCCCCTCCTTAAAATGATACCCTGGTAAGCTTTTTCCTTGTGTCATTCTGCTCAGTGGGGTATGCACAAGAAACACATGAAAAAGCTTTCTTCAGTGGCTCAACAATGAGAAGAACCCGGTCCATCAGAAAGTAACACTGGGACCAGGGGTTCTCTGTGCAAAGGAGCAGGGGGCTGAGTGGTATTATCTGCTGTTAAGAGGTCTATTGTGAGGCTAAGAACCTCTAGTTGGAAAGGACTCAAAGACAAACATGATGCTCCATCCATCTATGAACTTTTACAGCAGATTGGCATACTTTCCCTTGAAGGTGACATTTCTTTTTTTTAATTTATCTTTATTTTATGTGAATTGGTGTTTTGCATGAATGTATAACAGTGTAAGGGTGTTAGATCCTGAAATTACAGACAGTTGTTAGCTGCCATGTGGTTGCTGGGAATTGAACTCAGGTCCTCTGGAAGAACAGTCAGTGCTCTTAATCACTGAGCCATCTCCCCAGCCCCTGAAGGTGACATTTCTTATCAAATCTGATGTTCTGAACCCTGGTTGTACATGAATTGGGCTCTTTTTGTTATACATGTTTGTTAGGTCTCATCCAAAATCCATCTAATATTTTAGGAATGCCCACTGAATTTTCAAGAACTCTTTGATGCGCTGCTAGTAGCTATGCATGTCTGCCTAGACCAGTTGCTGCCCAGCGCATGAGAGCAAGATACTGGAGGGAGAGCACTATGCAAGGTAACAGTCATGGAGTGAACATAATTGTTGAGAAAAGCTCTGTAGTGGAGGAGCTATTACAAAAATATTTCTGAAATGCTCAATTTGCCGAAAACCTCTTAAAACTAGTCAAACATCAAAACCTTTCATTACAATAGGAAACTGATCCAATGTCATGTTCTGAGGTCTTCCAAAGCCAAGCACTTGAGCTGAGCTTAGTGGGAGGATGGAAAGGGGAGAAGTGCGTTAGTCAAAGGCAGTCATCCAATAATGTATCTGTGCAGACCATGCAGGGCCCCAAGTTGGTTTTAATGTGTTTGCTTGTTTTGTTCTTTGTCGTTCTATAGTTCATTCTCATCTTGGATGGGCTTTTCTTTCTGCCACACTGAACTGATCAAAGAAAAGGGCAGTCATTTATATAGTCACCACCTTGTGGATGTGAGCACAGCCCGGTTCAATCCCCTTTCTAAGACGGCTAGAGCTCTCCATTGCCAAAGAACAAATTGCTATGGATTTAGTGCCTTGACAACACATAAATCAACTACCTCGTATTTTATGACACCTTTTAGCCTGATCCTCTGTAACACTGAAACTGGGATGTTAATCACATCTTATGCTCATCTTCAGTCTCAACCAGGCAAAGGTCCATCCCTGAGCTCCCTTGCATTGTAACTTTCTTGCAGTAGCAGGTGAAGGGTGCCTATCATCCTACTGGCTCTGATAGGAGTCTCTTAGAAGCCATTCTTGGGTCTCTGCCCCCTCCACCTCATTAATGGAGAAACCACCATTGCCTTGAATATATCACATACTGAGTCCACTTATTTCTCCTTTGGTGACCAGAGACATTTTTCATCTAAGAACAAACAAAAAAACATTACTATGACTATCTAGTGTCTTTGGGAATCTATATTTTAATGCCCTCTCCTCCCATTGCAGTTACAAATATCCGTCACTGTAGTACCAGTATTTGTTGAGTAACAAGAGGCCAGGAATCTTTGAAGACCATCACAGATTTGGGCCCGTCACTCATTCCTGTAGCCTGGAGCTCCTTGATATGTTCATCTAACTAAATAACTTCCTCTTTTAATGGATTCTTATCATGTCACAATTGAAAAACAATAGCAGCCTATTTTCTTTTTCAACACTGCATAACAAAGCAATTGAAGCACAAAGAATTCTGTAAATCTCCAAGTTGATCCAAACCCGAAGCACAAAAACAAGGCCCTAATGGGAAAAAAAATTCCAAAAAAAGAAATGTGGATGAAGAGCTGTTACTATAATCAAGGAAGTCTGGCCCAAAAGCTCTTGCCTTTGATCATACGTACAGTCTGGCTAGCACACACCAAAAGGGTGAAAGTAGCAGTCAGATGATAAGCCAGACCAGTGTGGAAGCAGAAGTACTGGAGGAACTGGAGGAAATATTTTAGAACCTCTCTGGTAACTGTGCTGTAGCTGTAGCCAGCACTGTTCAAATGGGAACACACAGGAAGCTGAGATGGTTGGGGGTGGACAGAGGAGGACTTGATGAGACCTGACCCTCTTCCCATCTCACCCCTTCCCGCTCCCCTTTTTTTACCCCAGGGACACATAGCCTTAGTTTTATTCAAACCTGTAGGGCATCCACATTTGCCCTATGCTCCTGCATTGTGATATGAACTTTCTAAAATATATTTCCAACACTACAAAGTTATAGGGGATCCGTTGCAAGTATTTTGAGTGTTCCAACTTCAACTTAGAGAATTTATATTTCTCTCCACAGGATGGAGCTTATTCAAATCATTCCTTCACAGGTACCTGGTGCAGAGTGATAGTCTGGCCACACTGACATTACAAACAAATGGGTAAAAGGTGGCTCAAAGGGTTGATTCTAATTCCTCAGCCTGAGTGGGAGAAGGCAGGGATTGTGTAGCATTTTAGTGAGGGAAAGCAGAGTTGCAACCAGGCAGTTGTGCAGATGTGTCAATAGCAGCCAGCTGTAGCAACCAGTGGACATAGCCTCCTTTGGCTCATTCATTCAATCTGGATTTTAGTAATTTTAATTGGTTAGATGATCTTTCTACTATTATATAGGAGCCTTACCAATGAGGTTGGAATACATAGGAAACCTAGGATGAGGCTTAATTGTATAACTGCTACTACCAGACACCCCAACAAGATGGTTGCATCAGGGAGGCAGACAGACCCAGTAGTGACATCACAGTTTTGAAGATACCCATGAAGCTGTATGTATACGCATGTGTGTATGTGTGTGAACTGTGTGTGCACACAAGCAAGTGAAGGGTGAAACCTGTGGAGACGTGTCTGTTTCCTCCCTGAACCCCCTTTCCTGCAATTCATTTTCTAATTCTATGAGGCAGAACCTAAAGAGGAAGTCCAAAACTTCCCAAGAACAAAGCAATAGCCCAAAGGGCTGGGACTTTATCTGTGATTCAGAAAACACCTATTGCTTCCCAACTCAGAGAGGCCACTATCCAAGTCAATGTAGTTCATATATGTCACCCTGTCTTCTCCCCGGAGCCTGTCTTGAACTTTTGTATTTATTTCCTGTTAAGTACCAATCACAGCACTTCATGGAGATCTTAGCCAACACTGGATCCTGACATAAATCTGGTACATCCCCAGATGAAGCACAACACTGAACAGCCCAGGAAGGAGGTGCTCCAAGTTCTAGCCCTGGCTGTTGCTGTCTGAACAATTCCCAAACCTCTTGAGGCCTCAGTTTGTCCTTTTGGGATCCTTTGATGGGGAAGATCACCGCTTACACTTGCATTCAATAACTCTGTGATGAAGATTTTTCAGTTGTACATGTCTCTGCGAGGATGAAGCAAAGAAGCTTTTCACTCTCCTTATGCTAATCATAGAGGGGACAATCATGGCTGCCTGAGTAGTCATTAGAAGGGCAGCTGCAAATCTGTGCCTCCCCTGGAATCAGCAGGAGCCACACACACCCTGCCAGGACAACAGGATGTTAAAACAAAGCTGCAACTTTTGTGCTGCTGGTATCTGGTTTTGCTCTGTGGATAACAACTTCAACTCTTGGTACTCTGGTGTGGATTTTTTCAGAGGGGTGGGTTGGAGAGGCAATGGGCAGACTCCCATTCAAGGTTCTTAATGGATTTAAGAGCCTTTACTCTAAGATAATTTCCCTGACTTACATATCACAGGTTAATACTGGACCTGTGCATAATGATACATAATTTGAGACTTGTAAAAGACTTGAAAGAAACACACTCTATGCCAGAAAGGTTGTACCTGGCATGCAAAAGCAAGTAGTGCAGGTAGAATAGATGTCCAAAGCAAGGCAGCCACACCCTCTTGACATGGTCTCAGAGGATGTTTGCAATCGCACAACCACAGCCCCTGCAAGCATTCACCCCCAACCTTTCTGGTCCTTCACAGGACCCCCGGAAATCAATATGCTCACCAAGGAAAATTCATTCCTTTTAGTATACCCAGAAACACTGTATGAAGTTGAAGTGATGCAACTAGATTGCCCTAATGACTTCTAAACTTTTGTTTTTAAGGCTTCTGGGACAAGAACCTCAAAGAACTGCCTCGGGGGCCCCATTCTACTTTAGATAATCAAACCATTTGTTGGCACTGGGAGAGACTGACACAGTCTAAGCCAGGATGTTTAGCCGCTTGTGCAGTGGGGAAAAAAAATGTTAAGAAAAATAATTGTTGTTTGTGCAAACTATCTATTTAAAAACTGAACCTCAGGAAGCAGATTTGTGTTCCAGTGCTTAGATGAATCAGAGCGTACAAAGTATAAATACACATTAGCAGGAGAAGGCTTCCCATAACCCATGTGCTTATGTCTTCCCAGCTCGGGAACCTCTGAACTCCTGTTTCTCATTCCCAGTAGAGGCAAAAAAGCAACTCAAAGTCAAAACGGAAGTGGTGGGGCTTCATTCAGCTGGCGTTCAAACCCCAATGGGCCTCCAAGACAGCTTTTTATCCCCCTCTTTTTTCTTTAAAAGTAGCAGATATTTAGCAGCTTACTTGTTCACTATGAGACAAGCAGGTATTAACACTTAGGAAGGTGAGGACCAACTGTAATGCAGCTTTTTTGGTTCCTTTCTACCAAAGAAAGATTACTAAATAAGTTAACTTTGACTCACTGACCCCTCAGATCAGCTAATAAAGATGAATCACATAGACCACAACTTGCTTAAGGGGCAGTGTAATCACTTTACTTAAAAATGATGTCAGGTGGTAATTTAGCAACAAACTAGCTTCCAGGCTATTTAATTCCATTTAACAAGGAGGAAAAACATTGTAATTAATGAAGAGTATATACTTTAGTACTTCAGTGGAGCTGTTCTCAAATTTTACTATGTGTAAGCACACGGGGAAAGGGACATAGGCAAAAGTTTGAAAATATAGATTTGAAGTTCCTACTTTGTTGAATTCTAATCCTACAAGGTCTTGGCTTGGGCCTGGGGTTCTGCATGCTTTTATTAACAGTCTCATTTGCATTTAGTTAACATGTGCACCTGCCTCCTACTCCAGAGTTGTCTGGACTCTTGGGACAGTTTCTCAGGTAAAACCATGAGCTTCAGGGTAATTTTCTAGCTAGAGATCCTGGACTGAAACTTTTCTCTCCTAGAGCATCAAGGAGGGCTGAGCACATCTTCGGGAGGACTGATGCCGAGTCTTTTCTACGCCGACCCCAGTATAACCGGGTCTCCTTTGCTTCCTTCTCTCTCTCCACAGTCCTGGCCTTGAGCCATGCCCACAGGAGTCTGACCTATGCCCTCCCACTCCTCAGTGTCGGGACCAAAGGCTCGTCAAGACAGCACCCATGAATCTCAGGATCCCTTCCCTCCTGGAATGAAGAACTGCAGAAGCTCATTAATTTTTTTTTTCTTGGCACCAAAGGAATTTGGCAGTTACCCAAGGAATTCTAGAGTCCTACAGAATCCAAGTTTACAAACCACCAGAACAAGGTATTACTTCAGAACGCTATTTGAATCTAGTGCTGTTTAACAAGACGGTCTTCTGGGTTAGAGGGTCCCTACTCCTCCCCTCCCTGGCCCCACCTTGCAGAAACCAGTTGTCTACCCACAGAGATTAGTGACAAAGAACTGTTCCACCAAGGTGTGAAGGAATCTAAACTATCTGGACTCTTCTAAAGTACCTCAGTGAGGCAAACAAAACATTGTTGGGCACTCTCAGGGCTGTTAGAGACATTGAATCCTTTAATGGTTTGTCATACACAGGGGTTTGGAGACACTTAAAGCCCTTCATCCATCCGAAAATGAGTTGCACACCTAAGAATAATCCCTAGACTAATAGAAAAAGAGAAAACTTCCCAGGGACAAATTGGTTGACCCAGTTTGTGTCAGGAGCTTGTGGGTAGGCCTGAATGCTAGGTGCGGGGAGCATTCTGAGAAAGGTAAGCTTTGACCTCCTAACCAGGGAAGCAGGGAATTCCTGGTGACTCTGCATAGCTCCTGGAATGTGTCTATGTGGCTTTCACAACTCATCCCTTGCTAAAGAGAAACTAGAGGCCAGCTTCCTGGACTCTGCAGTGTGGGAACAGACAAGGCCCCTGGAGCCTTTTCTTGCCCTTCACAGATATGGAGGGCAGTTTGATCTTTGCAGCTCTCATAAAGTCAGATTCCAGCACCTAAGGTCTGCGTGGTGAGGCAGCTCAACACTCTCTGGGTCAAGGTGGTAGGTAACTAGATAGCTCCTAACTCAGACTACCCAATGTTTGGCAAAGAGAACCACCACAGATAGTCATGCACATAAAGCCATAAGGTGTAGTACATAATGATAAGATATCACTATTAATCCAATCCAAACAGCTACGAGGAAAGAAAAAAATAAAAGAAAACACTAAGTCTTCCTCTTCACCCCGACACCAATCCCAAAGTGCTTAAAACTCTGTAAGTGCAGTGGCCATTCCCTGTGAGTGTTCCCAAACAATTCAACCTCCACACTGCAAGCCATTAATCCAGTGGTATTTATTCAAGCAGTGTTCACACTTGTCAGATAACAAGGGAATCAAGGGCTGGCTCCCAAAAGATCCCACCTTCACAGCAGCCCCAAGATTTGAGAACTTGGATAAGCTTTGCTGTTTGGAAACCTCCTTGGCCCCTTTCAGATGCTGCATCAGACTGAATGACCAGTACCAAAGAGTGGGAAGGAAAAGCCAGCAAGAACTCCAGAAGCTCAGAAGAGGCCACACTGTTCCATGTTTTCATACAAAAAAATTTAATAAATATTACTTTTCAAAATTTATTGCCAGGAACAACACATCAAAGATGCATTTTTATGCTCATATAACACTAATAGGACAATACGAAGTATCTTCCCGGTCTCGACGGTGAACCAAGATTCCTCTTTTATAAGCCTTTTTGATGTTGAACTTGGTAATAGCACTTTGATTTCCTCACTTAAGGCAGGCAGTGTACTCTATGGCAAATCTAAACAGTGATCTAACTGGACATTTTCTGGTTCAAGTATTCAACTAGCTTATTAGAATACTTCCCTAAATGCAGTAGACAACAACGAAATCAAATCTACAAGTGGTTCAGTATTACATATGAATGGTGAAAAGAAATCAGAATTTACAAAGTAAGATTGGTGTGCCTCCAACTTCTCACAATTAACTTGGTATTTTTAATGAGATTCAACCACTCCCATTCTGGCTACAGTAAATCATAGCTCACTTTCTTCCCTTAAACTCACTGCTCTGTAGCAGATCGCCTGCCTGTCTCTTTTCAAGTCTAAAGCAAGGGGGGAGGGGGGAAAAGAAGGAAAGAAAAAAAGAAATAACCTGTTCTAGACTAATTCTCAATCTGCCCCAGTCAGTCCTTAAAACGTGTCTTAAAGTGATGCTTTAAAGAAAGTGTTTGAACACTTGATGGGAAATAAAAAATTCCATCAGTATTCCCAAGTGAAGACGTCTATCTTATCATTTCAAGAGAAACTACTATTTCCAAACACCTTAATTTGGCTTACAGGCAACATGTAATGAGAAAAGTTCACCAACAGAAGAAAAGAAGTCATATGCTTACAACACTATCAAAAACCTTCAGTTCTAAACACATTATGCATAAATAAAAAGGAATGATGTTTTAAGGCTCTTGATTATTAAGTTAATAAATCAAATATACACAGCGATTAATAAAAAAGTATTTACATAACTATACAAAAATTCTACTTTTGACACATTTTTCCTCTTTAAATTCTTCATTTTACCAGCAACTGCTGACATCAAAACCCCCCTCCCCCAACAACAAAAATACAATAAAAAAAATAAATAATAAAGTCATTTGTGATAGTTGCTGTGGTTCTGAGCTGCAAAAGGCACTTTCAAATACAGAACTACTTGTACGTCATCATAAAACCAATATACAAAAACAACTCAAGAGTCAATAAATATAAATAAAACTATGATCCTAAGGCTGCCTCACCATTAGGACCGCTGGCCCAAGTGGAAGCTCCTGGCCTAGGACTGGGCAGCTCCTGGGAGCCCTGCGGGGTCGGCTGCAGGGGAATGGACACCCAGGCACATTCACTAGTTTTTGCATAGCTGTGAGCACTGCCCCCAGCCAACCACAGAAACTACCAGTGCCAGTGGAAGCCAGCTTGTCGAAACTTAAATTAACACAGGATTCTAAGTCAACAGCCTCAGACTGGAATAGGACAACAGTTTAAAGAAACTACAAGCCCCAGGGTGCCCTTAGACTCTACCTATGGTGGCAGCCCACTGTCTGCTGCTATACGATGTACTCCATCCGGTTTAGGCTCTGGGCACTTTCCAAGTCTCTGTTGTCCTGTTTGTTTGTCCAGTTCGGGTGTTTTGTTGGTGTGCCGCTGGGGGCCCTCTCCTCTCTGTCTACCAGTGTGTACACTGGCTGTTTGGCAAACCTGACTTTCTGCTGGTGTTTATCCATGTCATCCTCCTCCACTTCGGAGTTGTGTGTCCTGATTTTTGACATTTTGGAGTTTTTGTTCTCATAATCCTTAATGGGGACTGTGTTGGCTCCGTGTTTCTCAATGGGGTTTTTGATCTGGTTCAGCTGTTCCCGCACATTGTTGGTGGTGTTGTCCTCAGAGGCAGAATGAGTGTGGCTGCTGGGCTTCCGCCGCTTCCGAACACACCAGTAGAAGGCTGTCACCAGGCAACAGACCCAAGCCACTGTTAAGACAGAGCTCAGCAAAGGTACCAGGAAATCTGTAAGATAGAAAACAGACCAGTTAACTCAAAAAGAGCTATCACCACAGGAACACAAGAATGCCAGCAGTGGTTCTCCTGTATTCAGTTCCTAAGAGGATGAGGCATTGTGAGGACAAGTCCCTTTCACAACTGCAGCTACAGTTTGTCACTTCAGAGCTTGGTAAGCTATTGCTGAGATGCTGGTCCTTTAGGATACTTGTCTCCAGAGGCACCAGCTAGACAGAGTAGCACTCCTATGGTCTCCCCCAGCTTCACATGACAGGAGTTGTTTCTGGTCTTAGGGAATCTGGCTACTTTGGTGGCTCAGAATCAGGGCTGATTTCAGAGTCAACAGACACCCAATGTAAGTGTGAACAATGCAAATTTCTCAGAGCCTGAAGCCCTGGTTCTGGTTATTCGGAACAGTGAGTGAGTGGCACTCCAGATCAAAAAGTGAAATCTGAATATCCTGACCATTCATCAGGCCATCCTGCAGTGAGTGCTTCTCAGTGCTCAGGGTCAGCTATGCTAGGATAAAAAAGCCAAAGTCCTTTGCATAGCATTAACAGCTCAGGGCAGGTTACAGCTCTTCCCTGGGGCTTCGCAGTGCATTTCAATCACATATGTTCTTCATGGGAGCTTGCCAATAAGAGTGCATGCATCCAGCATGCTAGTGGGAGAGAAGATCAGGTGTACCTATTCGCCTTCATCAGCCAATACCAATATAGATTTTGTGACCTTGAGCAAGTAGGCTGATCTGAATTTTCTTAGTAGAAGGGCTTCTTAAGATGCAAAAGGTGGCTGTCAGATCATGCCTAGCTGATGGCCTTCCTAGATGGTGTGGCCAAGTCAATTTCCCAGCCACCAGGAAAGGGTATGTTCCAAATGGACACCCACCTGTTCTGTTTTTCATAGGACGCCTCTGAACTCTGACTTCTGCAACAGCCGCAATAAGTGAGCTATTTCCATCACGTTTACTAACAAGATCTATTATTTTATCAGTAATTTCCTTGATAGGATTCCCATCATCTCGGATGTCTTCTGCAGACTAGAAAAAAGTGAATTATCACATGGTAGCCATCAATCTAAATAACATGACAGCAAAGATAACTAATGCTTTCAATGCAACTGCTGTTTGATATTGCTGAATTTAATCTTGTAATTAAATAATTAGCAGTGAAATAATCTTATACTCACAATGGCCACATGGATTTCATTGTTTGCTGACAGAGAAGGCTCACAGGCTATGTAGATTGAATATTCAGCAGAAATGTTCTTCAGAATATTCAAATTCCTCAATTCACTGCAAATGTGCTCTGTAGTAAGACCCTACACAATGATTAAAACAAAAACATTAACACACATATAAAATAGCAGAAGTAAAAAATATTCATGGTCTCATTAACTGTCTAGATTCAAACCTCAATTGTTCTAAGAAACAACTTTTGGCTATAAAGAAGTAAGTGTTCCCCCCATCCCCCGCCATACACACAACAAACTACCTTAAGCAGCAGACACATTCCCATCCCCGTTAAAAAAAAAAAAAGTTACGTACTGGAGACATCATCTCTTTGTTGAAAGTGAAAGTGATATTTGCACAATTATCTTGGTAATAGGAATCAGATGTGCACTTGGTCTTCACTGGCTGGAGACTGGAGGATCGACACTCGCCCACACCAGTGCAGGGGTGCACGAAGCACTGGTCATCTAGGACTGGAATACAGGTCTGACCACTGGGGCATTCACTGTGTCCTTTGTGGAGCCGGCAAGGTCTAGGGCCACACCAGACCTGTGGAGAAGAAAACAGGAGCCAGTGGCTTAGCAGGAATGTCCACCCATGATTAATGCTGCTTGGAAAGTGCAGCAACTTTCATTGCCCTACCTTGGAGCAGGCGATCCGTCCATTCAGGCACTGACAGGTGTTACAGTCATCATCCCATCTGGCCCCATCAAGTACCACTCTCCCCATAGTGATGCAAGATCTTCCTGAAACTGAGAGGTGAGGACTCTTAAGTAGGAGTTTCCTTATTCACAGACTTGATCATAGTTTTGAATTTTTTTACTCCCTCCCAGCTTGTTAAGAAACACTTACACCCATGACATTTGCCACATGGTGACAGCTCCTCCTGCCAGGTTAAGGACATCATGCACTGGCCATCCCCACTGACTGATCACTTTTGGTCGTTTGACTAAAGCAGTGTCAGCAGATGTGACCTGAGACCCTTTAATGGAGCTTTCATAGTTGAGCTCTCCACACTCCCCCTGCCACATACCATGTGCTTGCCATCTATCAAGAAAAGCACATGCCTCAAAGATAGCTGATGACCAGTCAGAACTGGACCTGGAATTATTGCTCTGCTCACCTATCATAGAAGCCACAAAAATGGGCACTGCAAGCCACTGGGTTTTAAGGACTTAAACTTTGCTGTGCAGTGATTTTGTGGCAACAGAAATCAACAGCTAGCTTCCTGCTTTTCTCTTCCTCCTTAAGCAGGGGTGCCCCCATTGTAAATGGTCAAATGGTGACTGCAATGCCCGCTCAACTCAGAAGACACTCAAGCAGCCAGACTCTATCACACTTACCTTCGTGGCATTTGGCACCACTATGTCCCGGAGGGCAGATGCACTGGTAGCCATTGATCTCGTCCACACAGGTGGCTCCCAAGGCACACGGTGAAGACTGGCATTCATTGATGTCTAGAAGAAATAGGTTCAAATTTAGGCTTTAGCGGAAAGTTTTTTAACAAACACCAACAATCATCCAAATCCTAAGCACAAGCTTGATAAATTTCCATGTATGCAACAAGCCGATCACTAGTCGCTCATAAAGCCTCTATTTATTAGTCAGTGACTCCCAAAGACCACTACTGTGCAGGCTTCTAAAACTGAGAAAGTCTGGGGAGGCAGCATTTTTGCTTAGGCTCCTTCTCTTCTGATAGTAAGCACACTTCACAGTGAGGCTGGCAATCACTCACTGAAAATAGGTGGAGTGAAATTTTCACCTCCATTAGGCCATAAATCCGTCCCAATGGCTGTAGTCTGGTGGCATCCTGTCAGTAGCTAAGAGCAAGTAAGTTTAGCCAAGTGCCAAGAAAACTTCACTCACAGAAACAGGTGGGACGGATGTGGCCCCCAGACCATCCTGCGACAAAGCCTGACTTAGAAGACAAAAAATAGATACAACCTATCTATCCACCTAGTGCTGAGGTCCATCCAGTCCATCTCAGACTGTGGGGCTGCAAGTACCACTAAAATTTCAAGGACTTTGAGGAAAAGAGCAATAAAAACAAAGTATACTGCATTTGTGGGGGGTGGGAAGTTAGGGGGTTGGTGTTAAAAGCTGAAAAACCTCAGAATTCAGCTTTTCTCTCAATTTTTTATTTTACGCATTTCTCTGGGGCCTGATCAAACCCGCCATAGAATAGTCTATAGAAACCAGAGACCCAGCTGCCATTGTGGCCATCATATCATGCTAATCACGAGGGAAGCAGACACTTTCCTCAGCGTCCCCTCATAGCTTAGTTGTCAAACTCCAAGGTTGGCACGCTCCCTGAGAACAAGGAAGGCTGTGACACCCACAGAATGACCAAGGAAGACATTGGCCAGGGGTATTTAAATCCAACTGGAACTATGGTCTTAACTGTCCTTACAGATGAACATTTGAAGCTGAGGATCACCAAGAAAAGCCATGGGAAAATGATATAGAGTGGTACTCACTTATCCTGCAGTCGGGCCCAGCAAAACCTGGGGCACATTCACACCGATACCAGTTGTCTCCATCCACACAGGTCCCACTGTTGTAACTAAGAAATCAAAGGTGACCTTAGCTAGTTAACAACATCCAGGTCTACAACCCATCCATCACATGAAGCCATGCCTGCCACAGACATCAGCTGTCACCCCAGGCTATATCTGCTGCTGACTGAGGAGCTTAAGAACCTTGAGCTAAGGTCCCCACTCGCTAAGAATCTAATTTCCTAGGTCTCAGTTGCAGCCCAGCCACTGGGACTTTTAAAAGCTCCCTAGATAATTCTCATGTGCAGCCCAAGGTTGAGAATCATTGCTCTAAATGAAGACACAACCTGGATAATTAAAGTGTGGTCCACAGAGCAGCAGGGCAGGGTCACCTGGGAGCTTGTTAGAAACACACAGCCCCACACCACAGACCTCCTGAATCAGAACCTACATTTTCAACTTCATCCCTGGAGATTCCCATGCACCTTACAGCCAAATACCAGCTTAAAAGGTTGCCACACTTACCAAGGATGAGGGCTGCAATCATTGGTATCTGGAAAAAAGCAAAACCAAAACAACTTAACTTTGGGGGTCGCCATAAAAATGTCATTTACTTATTTTCCTAACACCCAAACGATAAAAGTCCCACTTAACACCCATCAAATATGTTAGACTCCCAGTCTAAATTGGGAGCAGGCCTGGATCGCATTCATTTCATTTGCCCTGGGACACATGTACACAGGAAGAGGCCCTGGTAGGGAATGGGGGTGGTGGTGCAGCGGGGCAGGGGTGGGAACGGGAGGAGGAAGGCTGCTGTTCAGATGCAGAGCTGGGAACAGAGAAACCATCTGTCCCCACTTATCTCACGGGTGACTTTCCCATGGCCAGGTCAGGGCTGTATCCCATCAAGTCATTAATAAGGACCCAGGTGATACAACAGCAGACATCAAGCAGCAGTGTTTCTGGTTTCAATTCCAAGTCCCCATGAGTGAGAAGGGCAGGCTGCAGTAGCCAGGGAAAAATTCAAGGGAGGCCACTCACTTTGAGTACAAATAGGCCCCTCCCAGCCTTCTTTGCAGACACAGGTAAAGGATTCGCCATTGACCACACAGGTGCCTCCATTATGACAGGGGCTTGGCAGGCAGCTACTGTTTCTGGCTATAAAAAAAGTAAAAGATTAAGACTACTCCTTCTGGGGGATTCAAGGTGGCCCGAAAAGGCCAAGAACCAGACCCAAGAAAATGATCGTTAAGTCCCAAGGGTCTAATGGCAGATAAGCATAGATGATGGCCATGCATACAGCAAATCCCATCTAAAGCAGAAGGTTACCTATGTTGCAGGTTGTTCCTTCCCAGCCACCAGGACACATGCACTTAAATGTATCCCCTTCATCATAGCAGGTCCCACCATTGTTGCACGTGGCCTCGTCACACTGGCTGTCACCTGAAGAAAGAAAACCTTAGAACGTGAGCGTCTCTGCTAGAGAGAGCGCTCCCCTCTCACAGACTATAGACAGGACCCTGGCACAACACTTACGTGAATGGCAGGTCTTTCCTTTCCATCCGTTTTTGCAGTCACAGTAAAAGTCATTGACCAGGTCTCGACATGTACCCCCATTGTGACAGGGGTTTTGGCTACAATCATTTATGTCTAGAATCAAAGAGACACAGCTGAAGAAGATTCCAAGTCCATTCATGATAAGGGGCATCTTTCCTATGGAGAGATTCAACCCTGCCTTTCTATGCTGCCTTCCATGAATAAGTGAATTGCCCTAGGACTTATAATTACCCTTTTCAAGAAGTTCCCAGCAAGGAAGAATAAGTACAAGAAAGGACACAATCTTCTGGACTGCCAATGGCAATTAAAATCAAGATGGAAAGAAAGTATATCAAATCATAGAGGTTCCTTCCAGGCACTTATTCTAACTACCAACCTATTTCCATTACTCCCTAACAGGTCCTCCACACTGCTGCCCAGCAGCCTTAATAAATGCCAAGGAGATACATGAGATGAAGTCATTACAGCAACCATAATGGAAATCTCAGGAAAACCACAGCAAAGAAATGCTTCCCGTGGGAAGGTGGTATCCTTCTCCCCTCCCACCCACCGTCATCCCTCACCCTGGAGCCATCTGCCCCCCAAAGAAGCATCGGCAGACTCACTGGTTTCACAGTAGGCCCCCTCCCAGCCGTCACTACAGATACACTTGTAGGAATTAACACCATCGATGCAAGTGCCACCATTTTTACAGGGGTTGCTCTCGCAGTCATTAATATCTGTAAAAGGAAGGTCAAGGGAAAATGAGGAGCCGAAGGGCATGGCATGATGTCATCAAATGCTATCTGGTGACTTTCACAGCTGCCTCTTGAGAATGCACCTGGAAATGCCATCACCCTTTCAATGCAGGGACTTCTAGAAGGTACCCCCTTCCCCCCACCCCCATTTCTTTAAGACCCTCACACATTGGCTTATTTGGTAGGCCTAGGGAAGAAACTTCTATAGAAAAGAGGGATCATTCAAATAAGTAAGATTCCAGAGCATTATAAAATCACCTTGGAAAGCTCATGAGGCTGTTGGTGGTCTTATCCATTACTACTACCACCTCCATATGGGACCTAAACAAACCTTTGCTGGTCTCTGGTTTCTGACTAAAGCAATTCAAACACAAATGCTCCCCACCCTGGGCACCCACTGCGCTCCCAATTCTCAGTAGAGTCTTACTTTCATGGCAGTAGGTGCCGGTGAAGCCTTTGTTACAGTCACAGGTGAATTTGCCTCCCGACTGGCTCTTGCACTTCCCATGGGGACCACAGACGTTAGAGGAGATATACCGCACCCCTTCAGGCGTATCGTTGGAGGCCATGGCCACAGTGCAGCTGTCAATCACTGAAGACAGGCTTGGGATCAGACTCCAGCCACACTCCCACAGATAGCATTTCTAAGCAGAAGACCTAGCCCATGCCTGCCTGATTGGAGAGGGCCACTCCTGGGCTAATGAGTTAAGACATCAAGAGGCACTTGGGAACCAAAACCTAACAGTGTTCCTATGACAGGTAAAATTAAGACTCCCGAGTGAACAGAATATTTGTTTAAAGTTACTTTTAAATTGAACCATTACATTTGATTTATTAATGCTTGTCAAAGACCACCTCCACACTTACTCCTCCCTTCCACCTTCTCTCTCTCTTGGTTTTTTGAGATAGGGATTTGTTTTTGCATAGCCCTGGCTATCCTGGAACTCTGTAGACCAGGCTGGCCTCGAACATCTGCCTTTTCCTCCTAATTGCTGGGCTGCAACACCACTGCCTGGCTCTCCTCTATCTTAAGCAAAGCTAAAGAACAAACCTATACAAGTTTAAAGTCATAGCCAATATTGTAGCCATAGGCCAATGTACTTATATTTAAATGAACTACATACACACAAGTATCAAGCACTAGTAATATTCTAAATGCTAGTGGCCAACACTCAGCCATGGCTACTATCACTTATGCAAACCCGTAACTTCCCCACTGCTTCAGCATGCCCCTGACAGTGCCACTCAGAGTGATTCTTTTTTGGCACGAAGTTGGTCATCTCTCAACTGGACTAATAAATGGATTTCACATTCTCTCCCTTGGGCTACTCATCCATGTGGTTCTCTCCCAATTGGCAACCTGACAGATTAGCTCCATAGCTCTTGTTTTTCTACATGATCAGATAAGGTTCTTCAGGCCTTCCTCCTCACCACTGACCACTTATACAAGGGAAGGTGCCAGTAGATGGTCTAGGGAGAGAGGTCCAGGGGAAGGGAGATACCTTCACAGGGGGTCGTGCGACAGTGGTCTTTCAGGTGTGAGCAGTTCTTGCCCTCATAGTCCTCAGGGCACTTGCAGAAATAGTCACTGGCACGATTGTAGCATTGGGCACCATTCTGGCAAGGGTTGGGCTCACAGTAATCGATGTCCAGCTATCAAATGGCAAGAGTATGAAGGAGAGGATCAAAGTAAATCAAAGGTGTCGCCATCATGTCTCTGTGCAGTAAACACCTGAACCATCCAACCATCTCTACAAGAAGACATCCTGCACACAACATACCCATACAACCCTTAGGGTCTGCTACATCCCAGGAAAGCATTAAATCACAGGGCTGAGTGACAGAGCAGAAACGGGCTATATAATGAAACTCAAAGCCAAGCAAACAAGCCAAAGCAATCAAGAAGAAACTCATTCATCAACACCCCCTTCTAGCAGCATTTGTCTAGCAGACATTCCCCAGTCAGTAGGGTGCTAGATGTCAGAGGCCTAAGCACTAGAGTTGGGGACGGAGAAAGGGAGAGAAGGTTTTAATGTTCAAGCTTGGTGATCTGAAGTTTCTGCCTCCACTCACCTGACAGAGGTTTCCAGAGAAACCAGTGGGACACAGACACTGGAATCTGTTGATTTCATTCTGACAGTGACCCCCATTCAAGCAGGGGTTGCTAGCACATTCATCGATGTCTCTTTCACAATGATCGCCTGCATAGCCAGGTGGACAGATACAGCGATAACCATTAACCAAATCCTGGAAAAGGAAAAGAATGGGAGAAAAACACGATATTTTTCATCCACAAACACAGAATGTCTGGTTTATCATGGCTGCTGTAGTTCTGGTAATTCACTGACATGGCCAATTGCTAAGCTCTGGCATGGAACAGCAGTTCTGAATACATGTCTTTAAATGGCTCTGCATTTTTAATCCCACAGGGACAAGGCTCTCTCCTAGTATCCTATAAATCTTAAGATTGTTTCTATTTAAGCAATGATTTCCGTACCCGACAGGAGGCGTCATTCTGACACTGGCCAAGGCAGTCATTGATATCTGAAAAAACAAACAAGTCATCACGTTAAAGAGGCACATAACACTTTGTCTGCTTACCTGAAAAGTACAGGGCTGATAAAAGTTTCAATCAGATTTCCCTGTGCTTCCGGTGAGATAAAGTTATTACATTGGGTGGGGACCCTCCCTAATCCTCCCAGACAAGGGAGTGAAACTTCACATCATTGTTTTAATCGCCTTATCAGAATATGCCCAATTTTAGCAGCTAACAAGCCTGATAAATTGTATGTTTTCCTTGCTGTGCTAGCCTGGCCACTCCCTCTCCAAAAACATCCCCTTCCCGCTATAATATTAGGTTTTCCTTCTATTCAGCCAGAGAATGCCTGAACAACTCAGACAGGGCAGTGGGTTCTACCTCCAGCCACACAAAGCAAAAGAAACAGATGTTTCAGAACTGTAGCAGGGGGCTGAACAGATAAGAGCCATCATCATTTAAGTTTAACAAAAATCAAAACAAACCCAGAGTCACTCACTTATGTCACAGTTCTGACCCATCCAGCCAGGAAGGCAATCACAGTAGTAGCTGGCAATGAGATTCTTACAGGATCTGGCATTTACACAAGGTTTGGCCTCGCATTCATTTGCATCTGAAAAGCAAGGATGAGCTGTGACAAATGGGGGTTGGCCTCGTCTTCCCCCACTCCACTCTGCTTGAAAAGAAACACCATAGAATCAGTCTGAAATAGGAGACATTTTAACAAGCTAGCTAAATAAGAAATAGGTGTCCTCTATTTGGAGCATCGGTGCCCTCTCCCCAGCCTTTATTCCATAAGGGATGCTAATTGATAACTTTCCTTGGGGCTGCTGGCTAACAACCAGTCCAACAGGATGACAGAAAGTCACCAGGCAGTGCTGTGTAAAACCCAGTGCAACCCAGTTGCTGGGATTTAAATGCGGCAAAAAGAATGCAGACACTCATTCCTCATGAGGTCATCCCTGTTTGGGACCCAGCTGAACACTCCTAGGACAGAAGAGTGACATGGTTCAAGGAATCCCAGGATTTTCCCACAGGGCCTAAAAATGCTAGGCCATTTGCATGTAAGTTATTTCTCCCAGACCCATTAGACCCTGATAATAAATTACTTAGTATGATGGACAGACACACACACACACACACACACACTGTAGCCACACACTCATCTTTCCTCACAGCTCTAATGAGCAAAGCCAACCTTGGCTAAGAATTATGGTCACAAGCGTTTCCTTACCTAACTGACATGTCTTGCCAGTCCACTGGGGTGGGCACACACACTTGAATCCATTCACCAGATCCTGGCAGGTGCCCCCATGGGAACAGTTATTTGGAGAACAGTCATCAATGTCTGTCCAATGAGAATGAGAGAGGGGCAGCAGTTTAATTTCATTTGATCCCACTTGGCAATTAGATAACACAGCAGCGCTCTCCAGAAGAGCCTTCACCTAGGAACTGACCATGTGCTACAAGTCTAGGGAACACCAGGAATAAGGAAGATGATGAAAAGGCCCAGGCCTTGATTTCAGCTTTAAATCCCCCACTGCCCTAGTTCAGTTAATCCATCCCTAAGCAGCAAGAGAAAGAATGAGAGCTAGAGACACAGAGAGCATCAACTGAGTGGTGACACGGGACATTCATATCTGCTTAATCTTTACTTAAAAAAACCCAAAAAACAAAAAAACTTTCTCCTTCATGGTTCAGAGATTGAAAAGAGGAGGCAAGGAAAAGCAGCTTTCTTACACATGGAAAATCTTATTCCTGTGATTTGATGACAAGTCCCCTCCCCCCAAAAAAACCCACACACAGAGGCTGCAAAAGCCCCTGTCAAAAATCTCATTCATTTATAATGTGAGCCTCAATTGATTTACAAATTTGCTCACCAAGATTGCATGACAACCCTCAAAAATGGGAACTGTACTGCCCTGGTTAAAGTAGGCGCAGGAAAGGTTGAGAGGCCTGCTGGAGTTTCAGAAGTCATGGCAAGGGCACAGGCGCCCACTACCCCCAAAACCCACATCCTTAACCACGACACATACTGCTCCTAAGGTGCCAAGGACAGTGGTTTTCAGGACTGGCTGAACCTCAAAACTCTAGGAACCCATTAAAGACCACAGACTGTGTAATTCTGGTATCACGTGTGAGCAGATCTCTTCCCTGAAAAGTACCCCAATGATATGGTCAAGCCTCACGGCCAAACTGCAACTCAACTCCATTTCTCAAAGCTCTATGACAACATTCAATAGTTCATCTAAATTCTTGTCCCACAGGATTGGGGGAGACAAGTCCAAAACTCACATGCAAAGGAATCTGATTCTGTCCATCACAGACATACATAGCACTAGCCACCTTTGTGGGCAGGAAGGGGATTCTAGAAATTGTCCAAATGCTACTGGACCACCCACCAAACTGTTGAATGTACCCAACCCCTTTCCCATGTAGTCTCTCCCACCAACCCTCTCTCAACACACTAACCTCCAGAACAGACTCATGACAAAACCCGAGACTGGCTTACTTGTGGAACACGTGGGCCCGGTCCAGCCTGGAGAGCACTCACACTCAAAGCCCAAGGAGGTCTCCTTGCACCTCCCTCTGTTGTGGCAGGGGTCGGAGAGGCAAGCGTGCTCAGCTGTGTAAATGAGAACGCAATATCGTCAAAGGGAGTAAAGCATGTGACACTGTATTCCTCCCCTTCTCTCCACCATGCAGTCAGTCACCTGCCTAAGCAGATTACAACAACACGTTTATAGGTAACTCTGCTATGCTGAGACGAGGGTAGAAACTTTCCAAATAAACTGTCTCAAGCCAAATTTTCAACACCTGCTAGAGCTGAGGTTCATTTAAAATCCAGCAACCTCCGTTGTCAGCATCACCTCAAACCGACAGGGGATTTGGAGACCTTTCACTGGCTCATAGAAGGGCTAGGGTAACAGAAGCTGCTACATCTTTTTTACAAGTGTGTGAAGTATATTGATCTTTCTTTGGATACTTTCAATTTGTTGTGTTTCTCCATGAATACGTATGAAGGCCATTATCAAAATAATGTCATCTTGACTAATTTTAAATAAAATAATCTAGCTTCTGTTCATCAGTTGTCTAACCTCTTTTCTGCATCTCTTTATTGAGTAGCTGAATTTGGCTACAAATACACCCAAGATCTTTAGTGACCATCAATGCTGAGACCTCAAACTGCCACTTCCCAGCTCCAAATTTTATATTTAATGGGCTTTTTGAGAATTTCCTACAGTATACTTTTGGCCATATTCACCTCCTCCTTTAAGTCCTCCCAAAATCCAACCCCCAATTTCCTACCCACCCAGTTTTGTGTCTTAAAAAATAATAATAAAACAAACAAAAACCCTATTTGATTTTAAAGGTATACTAGAAAATGAAGGCGAAGGGGTCCTGCCCAGTTTGGGCCACTTACCAATTTCACAGTTGGGTCCTGAGTAGCCCTCAGGGCAGGAACATTGGTATTTGTCTGGACCAGTGTTGCTACAAGTTCCTCGGTTGAGACAAGGCTGATGAGTCCCGCAGTAATTCAGATCTGCCAAAAGACCTCAAAATGATGAAAAAAACAAAGAACTGCTAACTGGCCCCAGCTCTAGGCCAGACCAGTTTAAAACTCACCCCAGCACATTAAAGGTAAACTCAAACAGTTCTAATATAAGAGCCCCTGCAGAAGTTAAATAGGACAGGGTAGGAGTGGGGATGGGGTGGGGGTGGGAGGGGTTTGCTCCAGTAGATCCTGGGTTTAGCTCCAGGAACACCAAGAGATAATGACAGACATGGTATTGGTGTTGTCCTACCACATAGCCTCAGTGGCTGCCATATACCACCCCTCAAGGCTCCACAATGGTCATACCTTTGTCACAGAGCTGTCCACCCCAGTTGGTCTCACAGAGGCATTGCCAGGGTTCATTGCAAGTGCCATGGACACATCCTGGGTGAGGGATGCACTTATCACAGTACAGGCCCTGCCAGCCATACTGGCACCTGCAGACAGACAGCACACCCATCCCTTAGCCTTCTGAGCAGTGAGGGATGCACATACTCCTAACACACAGCTGCTTCTGGTTTGTCAGCAAGGAAAGAATGGTAGCTTTTCAGACTGGCATGGAGTTCTGTATAAATACTTTAACAGTTGGGTCAAAGTCTGTCCTCTCGGCCTCCCCTAACAAAAGGGGAGCTCTCTGGGGAGCTGCCAACATGGGTGCCCTCCACAAAGCCATTCTCTTCTCAGGCTTCCAGGAGTGAACTAAGGGTTAGAGACTGGCATAAATCAAGGCCAGGTCCTAGTCAGGACAGACCATACAAAGGTAAGGAGCTTCTGAAGAAAGCCGCTAACACAACTCTGCAATGCTGCACGTGAAGCTCCGCCCCCCCCCAAACACACACACACACACACACACACACACAACCTTGGTGCACAGAATTCAGTGAGACAAGAGGGTGGCAGGGAAGCACCTCAAAGGTTTTGTAGAGTCAAAGAGAAAGGAAGTAGAGCAACCTCATTACAAAGACCTGATGTCTAAACCCATTTCTGTAGGAACAAACGAGAGAGGACCAACTGCGGGGAAACAATTCCATAGATAATTCATGTCCCATTGCCCCAGCCAGGCATGCTGATTTATAGTTAGTTGTCACTTTGGAAAATAAAAGGAGAAAGAGGGCCACCTTAGTTTATCTAATTTGGGGTGAGTTGAGTTTCCCTTATCAACAGACTCCTTTGAGGTCAGATAGAACTTCTGATGCCCAAACGAAAACACAAACATAAACCTTCACCTGGGCTGGGAGAGGGCAAGGTCTCAAACCATTTCAAACCCTCTGCAACTTGAACCTCCCCTCTCTGAATCCATCTCTAACACAGGGGCTGGGAAAAGGCAGGGACCAGCAAGCAGCAGAAAACAGCAAATACAGGTCCTGCATGATCAGCCTAGAGCAGAGCCTACGGAAATGGAGGGTCAGGCCCAGCTCCCTATAAGCCTCTTAGCTGTGACTCTGGGGAAGAAAACCAAAATACCCCCTAGTGGGCCTCCCTCCCCAACCAGAAGGAAGGGCTTTCAGTTCTAGAGAGCTAGAGGCAAAGAGCAAATCCTGGTCATGGGAAAATTATAGAAATGTAGCCATTAACTAATTACCCAGGCTGAGAAACCACTGAACCCTTAAGAATCCTGCCTACTCCTAACTCCTCAAGTCAGCCATCAACACCCAAACACTGACAGCCACTAGAATGTAGGGCTTAAAGTTAAGCAGACACAGGATGCTGGTGTCTGTAAAGGAGACTGTCAACTGAAATGACAAGTGACAACTTCGGCAACTGACCTAGGAACAGAGTATGGCATTTGGAGGGAGGAGTGTAGGGAGCCATTCTGTCTGATCAGTCAGAATTCTTAGTTTAGAAGATGTACAGAAAGTGATGGAGTCACAGCAGTACTGTCTTCCCTCAGTGTCCCAGTGTGAAGGATGGTTAAACTTCTTCAGTTTGTCTAATAAAACCAAGCAGGATAGCTGAGGACCCAACCTAACCTCCTAATTAATGAAGGTTCAATGGCCAAGCATTTAAAAAAAAAAAAAAAGAACAGCCCCAGGAGGCCATGGATGACTTCAAACAAAAACAAATAAAAATCCTGACCCTAACAGAGACATCTCCCAAGTTAGTCCAGTGTAATGATAGATGATTAGCATTCTCATGAGAAACTGCGAGACTTTCCTGAGATGATGATTCATAATTAAGTTTGATATTTTTGGCAGGCTGGCACTAAACCAGCCTGTACACCCGGGAAGGGGCAATCCAAGTCTACCCAGGAACAACAAAACCGGTGAAGTTTTCTCCTGTGGGCGAGTCAAAGAAAAAAAAAAAAGCCCATGTAATACATTATCCAAAAGACAACTTACAGGTAACTTGTCGTACAACTATTTCTGGAGCAGGACCCAACCTGAACTTCCTTAGCTAGAAGGTTCTGTTTTGATATTCTTTCAAGGCAGAGAGAAGGAACTAGGCTGGAGGACTATGCAAATGGCGTGTGGGAAAGTTGCACCTTAAGTAAATAAGGGCACTGGTGCGTGTCTGGGCAGGGAGTGGGAGGTGAGACATCCAAAGAGAAAGGGCTCAATTCTGGAAACAAAGCCTGTTGTTCTGGCTGGGAGGGACCTCCCCTGCCCAGCAGTGTGTTTATTCTGATGACAGTCAGCCTTGCTGATATGCATCTGAGCAGGGAGCAGGCTCCAAGGCCCTAGGATAACTGGCACTCTTACTTTCTCCAGAACAGCCTGCAGTAGCAGAGTCACGGAGGTGGGCTTCTGCTCTCAGTCTAGGGCAGAGATGCTGCTAGGTGCCGCAGTCAGCTAGGACCAGGCAAGTCTGCAGTGGGCAAATCCTGTTCAGGCTTCCTGCAAATCAACTTTCAGAAAGCAGGAAGAAACAACTCCAGACAACATGTTCTTAGTTTACTTCCAGGTGCCTTGAATCTCTCTTCAGCCTCAAGTTAGCCCTCCCAAGGCCCAGGAAAAGAAGGAAGGGCACAGTTAAGAGTCATCAAGGTCAAGCCTACTGGTAACCTTACAGCAGCAGCCTTAATGCTTATAAAGGGAGAAATCATTCAGTAAGGCTGTCAAATTCGCACTCCTATGGCCAACTGAGGGCTGGAAAGTCAGTAGTAGCTGGGTGGCGCCAGGAACCTGCATTTCTAATAGTTACCTGTTAATTCTATAGTTTGGGGGCAACACAAGCCACTGGGGTCCACCACAGATCCTCATATATCAAGAACTACATATTTCAGTAAGAGCACCAACTACCTCTTTTTATGAGTTCATGCCTTTAGATTGTTTAAAAATTGTCCTTGGTTCAAGTCAGAGCCACCTTCCAGAATAAAAGTGACAGGACCGAAGGGTTCACTTAATATTTCATCAAATTTGCTAATTCTTAAAGGCTTGGGGAAGAATAAAGACTGAGGCCGGTCAAAATGCCACAGATATCAAAAGTATTTCCTGAAAAAAGGCTTTTCCAAACTGGCATAATGTACATTTCAAAAAGTCCCCAGAACCAGCATCGGAAGGGGAAACAGGCAGGCTAGGTTTCCGTTTGCCTTCAGTATTGTCCTGTACCATAAAGAGCAGACTTCAAAGGCCAGCAGCAAAGTCCACATTCATCAGACTCAACTGAGCAGATTCCAGCACAGCCATTAACCTCTCAGCACCAGCCTAGCTCCAGCCTGCAAAGGGGCCAGGAGATTGTACTAATCCCATTCTAAAGAATGCTGGACTTTCGCCTATTGATGGGAAAAGTGGGGGAGGGTGAAAGAGGAAAAGCCAGCAGGGAGGAGGAGGAGACAAGGACACAAAGCTACATCCCAGTCCAGTCCATCAGCACTTAGGAAGATTACAAACATGTCTTATCAATTTACAGAACAGTTAATCCATGAAGATGCCAGCTATGCCCATTAAGTTTTGTTGGTTTGGGTTTTTTTTTTTTTTTTTTTTTTTTTGCACCAAAGGAGAACTGCATTCCACCAAACAGCTGGTATGATTTAATAAGCTTCAGATTTGTTGTTTTCTTCCCCCCAATTTATTCATCCTCCAAAGAAAGAGAGGCACATCACAATAAAGTCAGTCTCCATGTGGCATCAAAGAGAAAAAAAGGGGAGGGGGGATTATTGAAGATCATTTACCTGCAGTCACCTGGGAGCTTGCAAGAACCATGCTTGGGACTGCAGCCCTGCCGGCATATAGCTGCAAAAAACAAAGTTTCATTAGTATACAACACTGCCTATGCCTGTGGGCCACCATCGTTCAAAATGGCCTAGTACATAAAATTGAGGATCCAAACAACAAAGCCAGGTTTAAACTTCAAGGTCATGTTAGCAGATCTTCAAAATACAATAGTGTTTGGCGGCAAAATGAAGATGCATGATGGGGGAATGCCCTTACCATGTCTTTTCCTTGAGCCTTGCCTGGACTCAGTTCCCCTCTCAAGAGACAGGTAACAACATCGTGCCTTCCTAGTCTTACCACAGTATCTTCGAGTGAGCCTCCCACTAAATGCCTGGTGGTTTCAACAATCCCACAGAGCTAAAGAACAAGGCAGACTAATCTTGTGGCCTAGTAGCCCACAAAGCAATTCTATACTTTCTCATGGAAAAGAAGAAATGAAGCAGACACTTAAAAATGGACATTAGAGAACTTAAGTGACTGCTATTTAATTTTAATATATATATATACACACACATATATATACATATATATATATGTCATCAATTCCAGAAGTGCCATCCTTCAAACAAACTACTGCCACACCAGCTACCAAAGAAAGGCATACTGCCCAAGAGACCATATGCCCTCTCATGCCCCATCCTTCACAATTCAAAAGTAAACAAATGAGTTTAATTAATTATCATGTAAATCAGCAAGGTATACGTCCCTGAGTAGATAGTACATGAGCTGGGGTCCCAACTCTATTGCTAGGAGTTAGAATTACTTAACAAAAGACAGTAAGAGACTCTAAAAGCATAGACTTCCCTTTGATGGGTTCAATTCTAAGAAATATGAAAGTACCAAGTAAACCCACCCCTCCCATGCGACAACCCCAAAGATGCCCAGTGAAACTTGCTGCAGAGATATACGAGCTCAGGGGCAGTCTACTCCCCATGGCATTGTCTGTTCAAACATCACTGGCCTGGCCTGTTCCTGTTTGGCACCAAGCTCCTCAGAAATAGTCTGAGGAGGAGATGTGGTAACAGCACAGAGGCATGAGGGAAGGAGGAGTTGAACAAGAATATGGCCTCAGCTGGGGCCTGACTTCAGGGCGATCCCAGGGGAACCTCTGGAGTGTGAATCTTATTCCACAGTGTTAAAGCAAAAGGGCCTTTGTAACACCCTCCCCTCCCTGTCAGTCACTCAGGAACTGTTTGCTGCAGGGATGGGGCAGAGAGTGGCTCCTGCTTGGCCAAGGACAACTCCCCGGAGAAGGAGCAGCTGCGAGCTGTTAGCAGCCAACACTCACAGCAGCTGGGGGATGGGGACACCAGCTGGTAGAGGGGATCTGGACAGGGCACCAACAGAATCTTCTACACACAGCATCTTCATGCTTTGGTCCCACCCTGCCATCTGACTGCTGTACGGGTGAGAACCTGAGATCAAAAGTGACAACAGGCCCACAGCAATTGCTAAGCCATCCGCTGCATGAACACATACCTTTGTTACACTCAGGACCCATCCAGCCTTCCATGCAGGTTTTGTTACCATTCTGGTCACAGGCATAGTGTCCAAAGAAGTCATCTCTAGGCCGACAGAACTTATTGCAGCCAAAGCCATAGTAGTGGTCATCACAGGTCACTCTGATCTGATACTCAAAGTGGGCAATCCCTGTATTTTGTTTCAGTGTCTGCCATTGCCGGCTGGGGTTAATCATGCCTGAGTGAGAGGCCTTTTCAATTATGCTATCAGGTTCTAGGAGCAAAAAAAGAAAAATATTAAACTCATTAACATTCACATTAACATCTTCTGCTCTGACCAAGTTGGCTACATTCAGACTAGAAACAAACACATAATACAAAAATCAAACCGGGGTGGGGGGTTGTATTCTCTTCCCTGTAGGCCAATTCATCACTTAAACTCGTTACCTGGTGTGATTCATATATTTTCTTGCCTGGAAATACCAATAAACTAATGTACCATATCCCTGATCTATAGGCACTCATCCTTAAAGTTATTTTCTTGCTATTCAAAGCTGCCACAAGCCCGCTGAATGCATCCACCCATGAATATGGGGCCAGCAGCAAGAAATATCCTAAGAACATCAGTGCAGATTTGGAGTATGCATAAAAACACACTCCATCCATGGATGATCCCCAGCTACCTGCCAGCAAAGCCTTGTGAGTCTATCCTCCAACAGCACAAAGAACTGTACCAGCAGCAATGCCATAGTCTGAACTCTGTCCAGTAGATAAAATAGTGTCTGTTTTAACTGGCCTCTAGTGACAGTGATCATTTGTATTGGATCCTGTGTTCTGTTCTGTGTTTTTTGCCAACTTTCCCAAAATATTGCAAGCCACACTAACTTGTAAAAATTCCTAAATGTTACAGAAGACTGTCATTAGGAACCTTTACTATTCCAGATAAGATTAGTGATCTTTAATTTCTTTTACTTTCAAGTTTCACAGCTCTATTTTCTTCACTGAGAGCCAAAGGATGGATTGCAATACATCAAAAACAAACAAAAACATTAATGCATTCTTTTAAACTGGCATTCCATATACAACACCAAAATCCTTTCACTTTTCTCATAAGCCCGGGCTGGCAGACGTGAGAGTAATTCAGCCTGCAGACAGGTAGGGTGAGGCATCATCGTGTTTGTGTCTGTTTTAAGTTCGGCTCCTTAAAAATGCCTGGTAGGCAAAGTCAATGTCTAGAGTCCAAGCAGTTCTCAGAAGCAGTATGACCTGGCCTCTACACTGAGGTCACCTGCAATCTAGTCTAAGAGAAGAGACAGGTACTAAAATAGCTCCTTACCCCAGGAGCAAGGAGTGCACAAGGATGTGAGCAGACAACAAGGCTCTAAGCCTGGTGCTATGTTTGTTTTCTTAAACCTGCCAGTCATCACCTTGTCAAATTCAAGGCCACCTTGGAGAGGCAACTTAGGATCTACTTGCAATGTCTTTGTGATTCTTGTCCACCCACACCACTGTTTTTCTAGGCCTTGGGCCTGCGCTCTTTGACAAAGCTAGACAAGCCCTACAGGTGACCAGGGAAAGAACTCTTGGGTGGCTCCATCCACAACTAACACAGCCCCAGTCAGTCTGGACTGTGATGTGGGCAGGGAAGGCCTTGAAAAAGCCCATGTACCTTCAGGCTTACCCCCAGCAACACACAGAAGCACATGCAGGTAACACTGTACTCGAGTTTTTCCAAATATACACAGACCAAAGAATGGCAAAAATGCCTCTCCATTAACTGCCTGTTTCTTTTGCTGGTTCAGTTAAAAAAAAAAAAAAAATGTGGTGGGCTATGAAGGAACTAGTTAAACACAGTAGCCATGTCACAAAGCTGTCATAGCTTCTCTCAGGTTGATATCAACAATCATTCAAAGCAGAGGTCAGGACCATCTGGAGGCTGCTGAATGATGTTAAACTCTGGAGTTCAGAGTACTTATTACCTATTTTCCGAATATGCTGTAAAGATAACTTCAGAATCCTTAGCTTCGAAAACAACTTCATGCTACTAAGGTAAGAAACTTCAGTATATGTGGCATGCTCTATACTGCCTGGGTTATAGAGCATGAATTTACTGCATGATGATTCTATACTGCCACCTGACCCAGCTCCATTAGCTTAGGCCACTAAGTATCAGGGGCAGCTCGCCTGGGGTAGTTCCAGCTTTAGGACTGGAAAAGAATGTTAGCACACATCCCTATACATCTCAAGGGCATAAAGATACATCATGAAGCACATGCACATTCTTGTACACCAAGAACACAACTCAAGGACCAACCCAAAAACCTAGCCAGAGGCCTTAGCCAGTAAGTCTAAGTTGTATAGAAAACTTGATCTCAAGGATTCCTGGTTATGCTTACCCTTATACAGAAATCATTTGCTCATGTGCTAAGAGAGAAACTTGGATCTTTCTATGCTATAGTCCTGATCCAGATTAGAAATGACTGGAAGACTGAGAGGGGGGGCATCCTTGTACCTGCAGAGGCACCTGAGCATCATCTAGTCTAGACAGTTAGGGTTGATTACAGGACTGATGCAAAAGAAATTTTGTCCCTAAACTCCAGGATCTGCCTTTAAGTTACGTCCAAAGCCAAGATGTTTACAACTTGATGAGCTACCAAAGGACAGCCTCTGGGTTCCTTGGCATTTTCCAATGCTTTGGAAGGGCAGAGGGTAAAAAAAAAAAAAAAAAACAAGGAGCCAAACATCCCAGGAAGAACAAACAGTACACATCAAGGTCCTAAGACCATGTAAGAAAGAGATATAATATACTGAAGGGTAAAAATGGATAAAGAGTGCCTAGGATACAGACACAGTAGACATGCTGTGTTAAGACAAACCACAAGGAAAAGGAAGAAAAGCTGCACAAAGATCTTGTCCAAGAGCTATGAGAAGCCATTAAACAGTTGGCTTTTCCTATTAGACTGACCATCGAATGTTATGCTCAAGAACAATAAAGATAGAGTGAGAATAGAAATGACATTGGAAGTTGACTAGAACAGACCATGTGGCACTCGTGCTATCTTGGAAGGAGGCAGGCAGTGAAGCAGACCAGGACAATAGTAGTGGATATGGCTGGCGGCAGCAGGATGCATATGGAGAGCAAAAGGATAAGACTGTTCAGAAGATGGAGGCTATGTAGATATGAATGAGAAAAGAGGACACTGGGACCATCTTCCAGATGTATGGTACATGGCACTGGCTGTCCAAATACTGGTGCTTGTCACCCAGAAGGGGCTCTACTAAAGGGAGAGGACAGACTCCAACTTGGCTTTGACCACTGAATTTGTGATACCTTGGAAGTATGGACAAAAGATAAAGAAGGTGACAAAAAAGTAGATAAACCAAACTTTTAATGTAAGTTTCTTTGACTGACTGCAGTGAGTATCTGTGACTATGTTAGCCACTCTGTCTAGAAAGTGAGATCTGAAAGCACTTTGTCTTCATCTCAGTTTTTTTTTGTCTCCTGTCCAGGGACTATTTACCCTAGGAAGAGATGGACTATCCAGGAATCCCAAAGTGGAGGTATTTCCATTGCCTAGACATGTGAATACTTATGGGGAGCTGTGGATGTGCTGCAGGGCCCTGGAGGCACAGCTCTCGAGTGTCAGAAGGCAGACACCATAGCAGAAGTTCCACAGATGCTGAAGTAGGAATCCTCTCCCAGATCCCTATCAGATATTGTGACCTGGTCAAGGATGGCTTATGTGGAAAAAAGGATCCATCCATTGGATTTGAACCGCCAGTAGAAGACCCTTCATGCACCAGTGTATAGAAGGTCCATCTCTTCAATTCCCCTATGCATTGCATTGCATATAAGGTAGAACAGAATGTCTACCTATAGCTCAGTGTTTGTGGGAGGGGAAAACAGACAGGTATCCATGAGTTTGGCTGGCATCAACTATATGCAAGACTGGCAAAAAGCCCCACCACCTCAAAGTATAAATGTCCTTCACAATAAAACAGCTCAAACCCTGGCCTTCCACAAGCTCCCTCCTGGGCAGGGCTAATGTCTAAATAGCTGGATGCCAAAGCAAGAGTATATCCCTTGACAGGCAGCCTGCCTCACACCAGGTCTAGGCAAGGATTCTGTGACCCTAAGAGGGCCAAAGATCCAGCCATATTGAACTGCACACTGAATTTATATGCAGCCATCACTATGCCCATGCTCGGTATTAACTACCTTCAGCTATAGTAGAAAAGCACAGTGATGTTGATAAAGGAGATGTTATTAGTAGTAAAAAATATAAAAAATAGCCAGTAAGCCAGAGAAGCAAAAGGCACAAGATGCTCTGGGAGCAGAGGTAAAAATGTGGATTCTTCCTGAACAAAAAACTTCAGAAAGAATCAGGTTTTCCAATGACAATCTAGGCTCCCGGTTATAAAAAGTAAGAACTGTCTATTTTGGCCTCAGGGAAAACATGTTAAGTTACAGCTGACCACTGTCACCAGAGCACACCTTCCCCGTCTCTCCAACCCCCCCACCCCCACACACACACATACTGCTCTGCAGGCCTGAAAAGCAACCTGCCTAGAAAACAGAGCCATCTTTCAGAAGGGACGAGGCAGGTCACGACATTGGGGGCTCTGAAATTCTGCTTCAATGGGAGGTTTGTGGTGAGCAGTGTGGGAAACTCAGGCTGGCTTGAGGCTCACCTGCCCACCAAGTGAAATTTAAGGTAGGTCTTTAGAGCCCAGCACCACCCTCCAAGGCTTTATCTTTCTGATGAGAGATTAAATGTTCACTTCAAGTTTAAATGGACTTTTAAGAAGTCACTACTTTGATCCTTTAGCAGTCTACAAGGTTTTAAAGTTGTAAAACCATTAAGATCTCCATCCAAAGATAATCTAGGTCCTTTTTTGCAAGGACTAGGTAAACCAGGAGTCTCTTCTGGCTACTTACTATTTGAGATGAAAGTTCTAGGAAGTTAAGGAATGGGCACCACAGACAGGTTGGGGGGGGGGGAAGTACAGGGACTTTTCCTCTGGCAGATCTGCTAAGCACTGTACTTCACAAGCATTTAAAGGATTCCCTGATGAGATACTTACGAACAGTGTCGTTACTGGAATCCCACGCCTCCACCAGCAAAGTGTAGGACCTCTGCAAGACAGATAAGTAAAGTTCAGTATTCAGTTACAGGGTCAACTCTATGATGTCTCCTTCTCTGGACCTCCTTGTGTGTTCTGCGGACCCAAAATAGAAAGCCCAAAAGGCAACTGGATATTTGAAGCCAAACCAACCTCTTCTCTTCTTCAACTCATCTCAAGTTGACAACTCTTTACCCAGCAGGGGCACACTGGGGCTCAGACCAAGAAAGCAAGCAGCCCAAAGTCCTGATCGAAAAAACAGAACCTCCCTATATGGGAACACATAACATATAGGTTTCCCAAAACTTTTCAGTCCCCAGTTCTAGTGCATGAGAAAAAAACTCACACAAAGAATTTATCCCAAGCCAACCTACTCAGGTATTTGTACTGAGCGAGAGAGCTGCTAGGGTTACACTTTGGGCCCTGGTGGGGGCAGTCCCCAGGGAGGCCCCTTTTTCCTTTTCAGAACCCCTTTGAAAGCCCTGTCTGTGTGAGACCATCCCAGCTCCCACAAGTATCAGGTGACTCTAGGAAGAAGGAGGGGTAGGCTCAAAGATGTAAGACAAAGGCAGCAACCTAGCTTGGGTGGTGGGGTGGGTTGTTGCAGTCTGTGGAAGAAAGTACAGAAGAGAAGCCACTGCACACTCATGGGTTATATTTATTGGTGAATGTATCTGTCAATAAGATCTAACATTCCTGGGATAATCAGCTAAGTAACTCAACAAATTCCCTGGATCCTGGCAAGATGCCAGCTATTCTACGGAAGCACTTGTTATCTTCTAAGCTTGTTTCCGAACAACCCCCACCCCCTTTTCCCCAAGACCCAAACCATTAGCAAATTTTCACTGTTACTCAAATCTTCCCTCACAGTAGTCACTAAAGTGAAGCTTGCTAGGCCTATCTGAGGACTAGAGAAATAAATGCAGTGGAGAAAAGGAATGGAACAGGTTTGTGTAGCCTTGCTCTGCCACCGCCATGAACCCATGCAATGCTTATGTTGCTCAGATAACCATAATGACACTTGAACAGGGCTGCCAGGGGAAGAGATGGCAATGATAGGGTAGAGGCATGGGAGAAAAGCAGGAGGTTTCATTCATAAATCAAGGCCAGCTTATTACATTCAGTGACACAGCAGGTCTGCCCTGACTACAAAAATATCTTGTGATAGACCCTGCCTTGGAATTCAGCCGAAATATGTTTCATACTTACAGCAGGATTCCATTTCGTTCACTGATAACTGTGGGAAAATGCTCACAAAGCAACCAAAACCGGGCAAGCCAGGACACATACCCAGCCCTCTCCTGTTAGTGGCTGTGGGTCCAAATACATTGTTATTGTCGTTAATATTTTATTAGTGAAAGTTACACCTTATTTACAGCCTCTTTAAGTTTCCTAGGACTTCCTACAAATTATAGGACTCTACCCGAAGAGCAGTAAGAAATTATATTTCTCTACTGATTCATGGTGAGAGCCAAGTCAAAATGAGGCCAGATGTGTGGCTGATTCTGTATAATTAAGCCCTTCATTTGTTGGTCACGTTGAGGCCCACATCCTTCACTTCAACAATATTGCTGTAATTAATCCTCTGATTAAATGCATTGATACCAAGAGTTTTGACAGACTTGCACAAGCACTAAACACACATAATACCCACAAACACCACTGCAAAGGTAGGTGCCTTGGAACCAGCTGGCACAGCAGTATTAACTCAGCTTCATATTCAAGGCAGAAGGCATCTTTAGACCTTGCACAAGAACTTGGAAGATCAAGCCATCTGTCAGGTTCATCTTGGATTCAAAAGTTGCTGACCAACACGACCTCAGCTAGATGAACTGGGAAAGAACTGTACCAGATCCCTGTGGGGCTGATGGTATGATCCCTAATCAAGAACTTTCCTTTGGGGGGGGTGGACATGGGGTAGAATTAGGGTAGGGGCTTGCAGTGACAATAGTCAAGCCTGGACTCTGCTCTCTTGGGAGCCTAGATTAGTGTTCCAGGCCTCCTGGGGCATGGGTGCCCTGCCTTCAGAGAAAGGATTCCCTTCAAGGCTTTTATTAAGAGGCATTCTTCCCTCCCACTCCATCCCCACACTATAGATCAACAATCAAGATAATTTGGCAATGATTATTAGTTGCTAGGGAGCTTTAATTTTTTCCCAGGCCCACGCTTGACCTCTGTACATCCCCAGCTATACGTCCGGACCCTGAGATTCTAGACCATGTGTACCTCATGCCAGTCAAGCAGATACCCGGCCACAAATGAACCATATGACTGGTTTCTACAAATCATCCCCAGCAAAGGCCAAGTCCTAGAAGGGCTTAGAAAGGAAAGTTTTGCTCAATCTTAAAACCAAACAAAAAGCAAATTCTGACTTTTGCTGGGGCTCCAACAATAAGGGACTTTAAGGAGTCACCTGAATTTCTTCTTGTGTCTTTAGTCTCCCAGAGTAGTAGTGTGGGGGCAAAACAGGAGGGAGGATAGTTACCAGATCTTCCATCTGGATTTGCAAGTGAGTCACGTCTGGCCCTTCCCAACTCCAAGCTCAAGGACATTTGGCAGCATGGCAAGACTTCCATTCTTGTGAAGCATCAAAGGGACTGGTCAGCTTTCAGAATGGTCTTTGGGGAGATTTCCATGCAATTTTACCTACAGAAGATTCTTGTATCAAAGTCCTCAAGGCATACCACAGTCACCAGGTTGCCTTACCAAGGCTTGGTCACCAGGCACCACCTCCTAACTTTCACACTTGAGATAGTGGTCTAGGGTTCATTCTTTGTCCGGCTGCACTTCATGGTGGTTACCTTGGCACTGGGCAGAGCAGTAAGCACTTAATTGCCACATTAAGCAGGGGGGGATGTAAGAAACAAAGGTGATTGTGTTGGCAGCTGGGAGCTTCCTTTTCCTGGCAACAGTGGCAGCCAAACCAAGCCCTAAGAAGTGGCTGCCTCTCCTCCTGCCAAGCTGATGGACACAAACAAACCGCCATCCAAACAGCACGTGTGTGGAGTCCAAAACCCCAGACCGCTGGGACAGGCAGACCCGCCAGAGGCATGCACATCCTGGGAATGCCCCGAGTGCCAACACAGCCATTGTACGACGTAGCCTGCTGGCCCCAGGTCTGTCAGGGGCCCTGCATGCGCTCTGCTGACTCAACTGTTGCTTCCTGTCACTTGTCCTGTATTAGCAGTATTTCTGGAGAGGCCCCATTCTTCTCCGTAATCCTCACTTCAGTTAGTCCAGCCAACTCTATTGTCCTGCCTGCGTCTGGGTGGCCAGAGAATAAAATATTCCAGTCACAAAACATGTGAAACAAAAAAAGGTTTCAGAGAGTCCATGTGTGGGCACACACAATCCCTGTCTTTTAAAGTTTTGGCAAGGTGAGGGGTGAAGAAAAGACCACTCCCCTAGTGCATGCAAACTGAGGCTCTGGTCATAGAAAGCAACCATTTCTGCAGGGTTTGGCACGTCAATAGAGTGTGATCTGGTTACAAAGGGTGATTTTCTCATCAAAGCCCACCTCAAAGGCTCACCAAGGGGCCCCAGAGCTCATATCCAGATTTGAGACTCTCAATGAGAGGCCCCTAACCCCTTTCCCATCATTACCCTTACCTGTTTGAAAGGCATCCCACTGATAATTAAATGCACCAGTTACAAAGGGGTGGTGAGGTTAATAGATAGAATACCAAGAAGCCAGCCAAGCACGACCATCCAGTTCACACAGAGCAAGCCCGAACAAGAAGCCTTTCTACTTATTTACCAAAAGTGCATAAAAACTGGGCTGAGCTGGTGGAGGACTCAGTTTGATTATTTACATGCCCCCTTTAACCACTAGGAGCCACCCTGGGAATGTCTTCCCCACACATGTGCTGCTCCAATAAGAGATGTTACTGACACCAAGACGAAGGGCCAAAGGGCTACTTGTGGGCCAGGCAGTAATCAGAAACCAGCAGCAGCCTTCTGAATACATGACCTACCTCCATCCCCACCATGTTAAAATCTTCACTTTTATGTCTCCAAATACATCTTCCAGTCCTTGGAAGAAAAGGTGAGAGTCTATTTTATTTTTAAGGTATATTTAAGAGCTGGAGTCAAATGTGACTTCTGAGCAGCTTGAATCCCAAAACCTTGGGTTAAGGGGATGTCTCTAGACCTTTACCAAGGAGAAATCTCAGGACAATTTGCCACTGTGGATTATCAAGCTAGGTGTATGGACACACACAGCTTACTCGTCCTCACACTGTCCAGTAATTTAGAAAGACTAACAGTGGGACCAAGTTTGGCTCTTTTTCAACAGGAACAGCAGCTACTTTGAATCTGGTCGTCCTGTTTTCACATGTGAAATGGGAAAACTCCTTATGGTCTTTGCCTTGTTTTCTCACAGCCTTTTTCCTCCAGGCTAAATTTCCCACTTGTCCTCCGGACAAAGTGTCCCTGAAGTAAAGATGTTGTTAGGCTTTCTGGGAAGTTATGCATCTAACAACATTTGCTGCTGCCTCTTCTGACTCATTCAACTTCCAGCGGCATAGAGTCTAAAGTTTCACCATTTTCTACAAATGTTCTGAGTCTCTATAGCATTATGGGTGTGAGGATGGTGGGTTGTAAATTCCTGTAAGTACTAGAAGTTTGACCAAGTTGCTAAGAAACAAGACAGGGGAGAAGCCAACAAGAGCTATACCTGCAAGAGAAGAAAAACTATTAGAAGATACCAAGTAAGTACCAAAGACAGGAATACCTGCATGGGCAGGTCACAACTATCCTACTGTGCTTGCAAGCCGCCCAGTCTCAGTGTTCCCCTAAAGCTTAGTACTGCATCATAAACATGTTTGAGGCAAATTTATTAAAGCAAAAGAATGTTCTCTCCATACACAGAACATCCCTTGTGCTGAGCACATATACAAGGGTGCTGTTTGTACACATGCTAAGCACACAGGTGAAGTAGAGAAAAAACTAAGTGAAAGAAAATCTTATTCCTCTGTCTTCCATGTGTGCAGAGAGCACAATCATCCCAACAACTAGGAGTTTACATGCTGGGATTGACTGCCTGATGGCTGATGACTCCAATCTTAGTTATTTAGTTACTCAGGCTGTGAGAAGGGCTCAAGCTGGCATCCCTCTGCAATGTTACAATCACATTTCTATGGCTTTTCCTAAAATAAAGTTGATCTTAGCAAGACTCTGAACAGGGTTAATAGTACTTAAAGATAAAGCCAGTTTTACCCAAGTCATTACAATTTAGGGCCACCAATGCAGGACTGAGGTTTTCAAAAACAGAAGTAATTACACTAATGCATTTTTAATGAGCAGGCACTACTGGGATTTTGAACTAATTTGGGGAGGTGCAAATTAACCATTTCAGTGATTTATTAATGGTTATTCCCAAATCATTTCTTGTTAAGCCCAATTACCTGTCCTAATGATGTTCTTATCACCTAGTACCCCAAACTGAGAATAATAAATCAAGCTAGTTGCTATAAGTTGAGCTCCCTTGCACCATGGATGCCAACACACTCAGAAGCACAAAGCTAAAAGACTGGGACCAAAGCAGTTGATACCAAGTGGGATATAGCCCAAGCTGGGATATAACCACAGGTGATACTGATACAGCAGAGAGGCCCACATCAGAGCATCTCACATGCTGGGATTAGATTGTGTTTCATATCTCACCAAACCATTTCCTCTTCTTCCTCTTTCGACCATGAATGGGGGCCATAACACCAAACAAAAGACAGCAATTACATGACCTTCTTCACTGAACTAGCCCTGCCAACCACAGTGTTTCCCTTCCCTTGTAAGCCAATTTAGGAGGACTTAGCCCAAGTGACAACTGTGCTTAGGGGTTGGCAGCTTATGTGGCTAAGAGGCCAAGGTAGGCTGGAGTTTCTGTTTGCCACTTAAACTCTATGTCCTTTTCATGCATTCTATATTATCTATGCATCACATTCCACTGTTATCTACCCAAGGGGGATTTTTTTTTTAATGTATGGTGTTTAGAGTCAAAATCTTGGGCCTTTGAGAATACTAGGCATATACTCCACCCAGAGCTACACCCCCAGCCCTCGAGACCAGCTTTTGAAGACAAGCTTCTAATGTTAATTACCAAAGTGAATGAAGCTGTGCTACCTACTAACACTAGAGAAGCCTAAGTCATTCTTGGAAGTTACAAACAGCTGAGTTTCTCTAACTACAGTGAGAAAAATAAACAAAAAACACACCCAAACTTCAGTTTCTCTTGGGAAGTAAAGCTTATATTTCACAGGAGGCCTTTTTGGGGGCAGCAGGGTGGAGACTTGTTTATGAGTGATGCATGTACTTGGCCCAGCTTCAAAAGAACCACATTCTTAGTGCTGACCCAGTGCATCTCCCTCTTTCTAGCAATGCCGGGTCTGTTTCAGGGTTGGTGATCCGTGGGGACTGAGGCATTGAAAAGGACTAGCAAGTCAGTAGTGGTAACCTGCTATCCACTCACACCATTTCAGCTCCTTGTCTGTGAAGGACTCTCTTCCAGGTGTCAAAAAGCAGACAGCCACACTTCTAGGTCACTTTTCTCCAGCTAGCCTGTGGAGCAAGCCAGTCTGTTTTCATCCAAGCCATCCTCCCTCTGACCCCTCTCTCCAAAATAAACCTCAGCCAGGCCTGCCGTTTTTTCCACATCACTAATAAGATTCCTTTTATGGTCTTGTGAAAAGCGAGGGGGTCGGACTGATCCCAGGGAGGGTGGAACCACCTGCAGGCCCCTTCCTCCCAAACTCCAAGCAGTTCAAGGGCAGCCAGCATTCACCCTAAGCTTGGACCCAGCCAGATTTAGAGGTGGCCAACTTCTTTAGCTTAAAGTTCTCCCTAATAGGGGATTAACAAACAAGACAAACATTCTTTGTAAAAGTGAAATCCCACAACAGACACAGCCTGCAGATCTGTAGAGAACTTCACCTACAGCAACAATCCTTGCCAAAATAAGACCCTTTTAATAGCATGTTTTTGATAACTGTCTTATCACACCCACAGCAAAGGCCAACTCCAATAAACGAAGACTTTAAGAGCCATCTCAGCTTTACACAGAGGCTGAGCCAGACAGGCTCCTCTCCCGCCCCTCTACAGAGTTTCAAATCACAGCCCAAACCGGCGGGTAGGAGGCAGCAGAGCGCACCCCATCAGAGCACGTGGCGAAAAGCAATCCTCCGGGGCACAGAGCTCCCCCCTCTTACCACCCACCCTCGGCGGCGCTCAAGTTTGGCCAAGCACCAGTGTGGCAGCGAGTCACGCCTCCTGGACAACGGGCACACCCCCACCATTTCCCTTTCCTCCCCTTCTGCAATCGCACCCATCTTCCTTCCACCCATTTTGGGATGTTGCAAGGACTTTGCTGCAGAGTCTGCCAGCTGTACGCCAGACTCAAGCTGTTCCGAAGGCCGCGAAGTGAAGGTGTATGCACTTGCACCCGAACACACTACTTCCAGCGGGCCTTCACTTCTAAGCTTTACCACAGCCCCGGAAGGGCTTTTGGAGGCCGCGTGCCCTCCGGACCAGAGTGTGCGCCCGCCCTTCCCCGGGAAGTTTGCAAACACAGCTGTTCCAGGGCTGGGGAACCGCTGGGAGCAAGACAGCCAGGGCTACACAGAGCAGGGGCGGGAGGAAGGGGCCGGCAGGGGGCGGGTGTTCCCAGACTAAAGCCTGGACACCAGCCGGAGACACCCCTGCAGCCGCCATCCCAGGCTGGAAGAGCGCTCTCCAACACACCAAAATCGCCCCTGAAGTCGCGGGAAACCGGCTCCCCCACACCCTGCAGGAAGGACACACCCGTCCTCGGGGCGGCTCACGGGAAAGGGGAGGGTGCCAACTTGGACAGCGTTCGCGGGACAGACTGTGCGCAGTCGCCTTCTCGGGCCCTCTGAGTTTTTATTAGTTAAGCAAAGAGATCATCTACAATGATCTCCTGGTTGGGAGTGGTTCTTGCAAGTAACAAGTATAAAACTAGCATCCTTGGGCACTCCCCTACCCCCAATCCTCTTCAGCATCCCCACTTCAGTACGCTAAGCAAACACTACCGAGGATGAAGACCCCCCTGACCCATCTTGTTCAAGGTCTAGCTCTCAGACTCGCCATCTCAAAAGCCTTTCCACTTAGCGCCAAGTTTCAAGATAGGAGTTCTTAAATCTTTTTGAAGGGAATACAAGACTCGGCCCCGTGTTCGACTCTGTCCCGGGAGTCCTTCACTCACCGGCCAGGCGAAACTGAAAGGCAGCACGATGCGATTACGGTCGTTGCCGCGGCTGGCCTTGAGATTGAAGGTGTTGCCTCCAATGACAGGCGTGGACCCTGAGCCGAAGCTGCATGGTCCGCCGGCCGTGACGCGGGACTGATACTCCTTGAGACACACTTTGAAGTACGTGTCACACTCGTCTCGGATGCACTTGCGGTCACCAGGGTTCCGGGCGCCACCGCAACAGTTCCCATTCTGCAGTTCTCCGTTCACGTTCTGCATGGACAGGATCTCCAGCTCAAACTGACCCGAGGCCCCGCACACCTGCCAGCGAGGAAGGGAAAGTCAACGCATGAGAAAGTTTTTCTCTTGAGGTGGAGACTCCCTGAGACACCCCCCCCCCAACACACACACCCTACCCCTAATCTGCGAAGACTCCTCGGTGGCAAGTGAAAATAATTTTGCAAAACTAGGTTCAGGGCTTGACCTGATTCAGGGACATAAAAATCAAGTGCGGGAAAAATCGGAAAACTGCCAGGGGCCAAGAGTATATGAAGGCACTCTATCCAGCCTGGAGGAGTTTATCTTTTGAGACCGGAGTCTTCCCTCTGGGGAGCCGGCGTTCCCAGCCCCACTGCAGACTCTGGGATGAAGAGTCAGGGTCAGGGAGCTTGGTGCCCAAGGACTTGGGAGCCTACTCTGGGAGCCACAGCCGCCCGCCGCCAGGACGCCAGTAGGGAAGAAGGGCGAAGAGTGAGTGGAGTGAGAGCGAGAAAGAGACTCCTACCTTGGCTCGCAGGGCACAGAGCAGGGCGAGCAGAAGGCTCAGGGGGCGCCCCGGCCGGCCGCGCGTCCGTGGGGACCGCATCGCTGTGCCGCGCGCCGCGGGCACTCCGGGCGCCGCCGCCGCTGCTAGCGCTGGTGCTCCCGCCGAGGCTGCCGTCGCCGCTGCCCCCGTGGCCGCCGCGTCCTGGCTCTAATATACTCCGTGGATTGGAGCATGCACGACTGGAAAACAACACCACTTTTCAAAAGCCCTTTCAAGAGCAGCGCGTTCCAGAAGGCAAAGAGGCCGGCCTCCTTTTATTATTCTGATCGGTTCTTTGAGGCGCTCCCCCTCCTCTTCCACCTCTCGGCTTTCTTTCCTTCTCTCGCGCTCCCCTTCTTTTATTATTATGATTATGCGCAGCCTTTTATTCCCTTTCAGATCAGCTGCATAGAACGCCGGGGAGGGAGGGGAAAAAAAAAAACCCTGAGCCTAGCTCGCCGGCCGGCTGCAGGTAACACAATGACGCGTGCCCGCCTGGCTCTCGGAGAGGGACCCGGAGCGCCCGTCTGGGAGCCGCGACTCAGGCTGGCCACCTCTACCCAGCACGCGGAACAAGGCGCATGCGCGATTGTTAATATTCATAAGAGGTGTGTCCAACAGTGGGCACGCCCCTTTCCTCCCGGTTGATGGGGAGGGGAAAAAGTTAGAAGGGGTTGGGGGGTCTGCGGAAGTTACCGGGTGGCGTGGCCATTCAGGGGGCCCCAAGCACAGATCGCTGCCCTTGGGACCTCGGGCCAAGAGAAAGGAAGGACTCGGGGGGAACGTGGAGGAGCCCAAGGCTCTGAGACGCCCTGAGTGCATCCACCGGACCGCCCCCTCGGTGCGCGGCCTGACTCCTAGGCAAGCCCCAGGTGTAGGCGCCGCGGTGCGGCCGGAGCAGTTGGGGCGGGCGGCTTCCGCCTTCCGAGCCGCCTGCGTCAGCTGCGGCTTTAGCCCCGGGAGGAGGGCCTGCCCGCCGGGAGCCCGGGCCGCTCCCAGCGAGCGAGCCCAGAGCTCTATACTAGTGGCGGCGGCGGCAAGACTGCCGCCGTCTGCTCGCCCGGCAGAGGCGACCTGGGCAGACGCTGCTGGGAACTTTGAAAAACTTTCCCGGAGTCAGACTTGCCGCAAATTCGAGGGAAAGCCTTGGGCTGCGTGCCATCCCTTCCCAAATCTCAGTCCATTGAGCCTCGGAGGGCTCCCAGCTTCCTTTCCAGACCGCTCCAGGAGAGGGGAAGCAGGGGGAGAGTGCGGCAAGCACCCAGAGCTCTGCTCAGGATCCGGGAAGAGCTTGCAGAGATGCAGTGGGCTCCACCAACCTCCTGCCCCTGCGCAGTGGCGGGATTGCACCTGTAGGCGGCCTCCGAGTTGCAGTTGCTCTCTGGGTGGCGAGGCGAGGCCTGAAAAGAACCTCACTCCTATCGCGGGCCACAGAACTTGGCTTCTCCTGGGTGGTGGTGGAAACCGATGCCATTTTCCACCTTAAGTCAGGCCTTGCAATTAGCAGCGACACTCCTGGTCATAATCAAGGTCAAAGGGAACTCACAGGCTGGCTGAAGCCTCTGCTAGCCCCTCTCCAGCTGGGTTTACACGAAACTCTTTAGGAAAACAGATTTCCATTAAAGGACTTAAAGACGAATGGAGTTTTATACCTTGCATTGGGACTACCATGAAGTAAAGGGGCTTTTCCTAGACAGTTTTGTACTGTAACCCTCCTCCTCCTCCTCCTCCTCCTTCTCCTCCTCCTAGACAAAGGGCATGATGAGTCAAGGGAAAAGTAGTATCCAACATGCTGAATTATGACAGTATAAAGATATTTGTGAAGATCGACATTTTAAAAGACCTAGTATAGACAGTGCCAGATACCATTTGGTGGGGTCAAGAGTGGTTCAAGGCTACCAATGATGGTTCAGCAATCTTGGCATTTTGATCAGCTGAAAAAGGTGATTTCTTAATGGCAATGCGTTGCCCCATCTTGATCATTCCTTGAGAACTTAACGCATAATTGGGAAGCACGTAGCCCAAATCAGAATGAGTTTGCAACTGGTCACATAAGCACCTGGCTCAGACAGCAGCCACCTGGGCATGTCTCAATATATCCCCCGACACACACACACACACACACACACACACACACACCAGTTATCACTAATGCAAAGCATCCAGTTGTCAACATTAATCTAATTCAGGTTTTACCCACTAAAGTTTCCAGAAACACAATAGTCCCCACAGGTTCTCATTCAACACTTTTACCCCTAGTTGCCAAGTTAAGGGGCTCTATAATGATTTTAAAGCAAGGGTTGGTAGTGTGAAAAAAGGTGCACAGCCCATAAAGGTTGGGTGGTCTCAAAATGTATAATCCTTAAGGTTCTAAGGTCTAAAGCTTTCTTAAAGTTTAAAGCTGTATCCAGTAGTCCTTGGCACCTGGAAGGAGGTTACTGAGTCAGATTTTTAGTTGAGTTTTGAACCAGCCACCTGAGTTCCATTGAAGAGCTACCTGGGATTACAAGTATCCTGCTGGTAACAATTCCAGCTTCATGAAAACTGAGATCAGTACCTGTGTACCAGTGAGTTTACCTCACTTCATTAATAGGAGAGACTACAGTTTTGAGTAGTGAAAAGCACCTGTGTAAGTCCACAGGAATGTCAAATCACTAATAAATACCAAACTCTCACAGCAAATAGCACAGAGTCCCCAGTCATTTCTGAACCTGGGAATGCACATTTGAGGAAGACAGCTGTGAGTTACAGGGGATTCTTCCAAAAAATTTCACTTGGGGCTCTTCCAGTGAGCTGGGAGTCCCCCTAAGAAGCTAGTTACTTTTACTGCAATGGATGCTGGGTGGAAGCTCTGTCCTCTACTTCCTTGATCACCCACCCCCAACGTAGAGAATAGGGAACTACTACTAAAATAAATTCAAATATGGACATTTCCCCTTGCTAAGCCATAGCCTGCCTTTGGGCTTTGCTTTCCAACTAAGTGAATAGTCCGGAAAACATTCTCATGAAAACTGCCACGCAGCCATCACCCTTACCCCCTAAGAGGAGGGAGGGTCTCAGAGCCAGTCACCTTAGAACCTGTTGCATGTGTTGGATATCGTCTGTAATTTCTTAAAAATGATGCCTCAGTTTTTTTCCCACAAAATGTGCCACACCTTTATTGAATCATCAGCAAACAGTACTAATTTTCCATAGGGCTTACTAAGAGATGTTCAAATAATAATGATTGTATTTTAAAATGTTTAATCAACTGAAATCCTTAATCGGCATTAAAAATTAGCTAATCAATATTTATTGAGAAGTAACTGTTGCATGCAGCAGCATGGATGATCGAAAGAATATCATGGGAAGGGAAATAAGCCAGGCACCAAGAGTACAAAATGTATGAGTTCCTTTATCCAAAGCTCTAGAACAGGAAAAACTGGTCTCAGGTGAAAAATGAAGTATGGTGAGGGTGATAGGTGGTTGGAGATTTGATGTGCTTGATGCTTTCCTGAGCGTGAGATAAGGGTACTATCTGTACCTTAATAGGGGGTTGGGTGACACAGGTGTATGCATTACTGACTTTCATTAACAAGCACATTTGAAACCAGTGCCATTCATTATTTGTGTACAAAATTGAAAGATTGAGAGACCATCCCCACCCCCATTCCCATTACTTCTATCAGTACAAAATCATTTAGGAATATTTGAAATGATACTTACAATGTAACTTTAAATGTATAAAAGGTAGAGGATGGTGAGGTGGCTAGCTATACTACCTAAAGAAAGTAATGAAGTCTTAGAGCCTAGTACTTGGGAATCAGGAGGATCACTTTAAGTTTAGGGCCAGCATGGTGTATATACTGAGATCCTGACTCAGAAAGACAGAATGAAAAGAGACACGGTGGAAGAAGGGGACCAATGAATCTAGGGGAGAGACTTGTTCACTGTAAAATGTCTCCAAATTTCTCTTTGAAATGTCAACTATAAAGTGTTGAGAAAATAGTTATTGATATACCTAATACTATCCAAAGTTCCAATAACATGAAAGAACCCACCCAAATACCGGATTTCAGCAGAGTAAAAGCAAAGCACACGTTCTGGGATTAGAAGTGATGTGGTAACAAAAGCACATGGCTCTTTTGCCTGTTCCTTGGCTTTATATCATCATTGCAGTAGATAGTAAAATCCAAATTAAAGAGGATAAATTATCTTGTTTTTAGAATGTATTTTAAGTATACGTCTGTTTAACCTGCTTGTGGGTGATCTACATGCATGCCTAGTGCCTAAGATGCCATTGAATGGTATTAGATACCCTGGAACTGGAGTTATGGATGCCTGTCAGTTACACTGTGGATTCTGCCAATTCAACCCAGGTACTCTGAAGAAGCAGTAAGTGATCTTACCAGCTGAGCCATTTCTCAGGCTTCTCATTCTATCCCAGTTTGCAAAAAGAAAAAAAAAAATTGTTGCAGCTTTTCAAGTCCTATTCTATGGATAATAATATCTCTCTGTTCTTGATAAACAGAGACCAAGGATACTTCATGTCCTGTAAGATCCTCTTGTCCTATAATGGGTTATAATGGTCAAGGCTCCCAGAAATTCTGCCCAGTCAGCTCTCCAGGAAAGCAAAACTTTTTCATATATCATATGACTGTCTTACTGGATTCTTCTCATTCTTCTTCATTATAAGAAATTGTGCAGAGAAAAACTCCTACCATCTAAGGGTAGACTACATGTGAAGTATTAAAAGTCAGGTTAAAGTAATAGCTCCCACAGCAATCATAAATAAGCCATGACTTTACTCCCTGAAGCATAAATTAAGCACAAACATATTTTTTCAAAGCTTCATTTTACATTAAAAAAAAAAGCACTACATTTTCTTTTGGAAACCAAAACTGTAAGTTCCTTGCATTATCAAAACCAATTTAGTGTGAGACTATTTAAACTTTGTTTTGGTTTCGAATATCATTATAATTTTGCCTGCCCTGGCCCAGTTGTGCTTCATACTCACTGTCAAGGTGAACAGAGTTATGTTTTCACATTTTCTTTAGCAAACCAATCACAGGAAAATCACTCTAAACCTAAGATACAAAACTTGAACAGTGTGGGACTGATCACTGATGTCTCCACTTCATTCCTTAGGACCCCATGTTTTTAGTAATATTTTATCTCTTTTGGAGTTTCAGGAAGAAATGGTCCTACTTAAAGTGAACTTTTGTTCTTTGTTTTTTTAAGAATTGAGTCTTTGACGGGAAAATATCCTGAGTCTAAGTTGCTGTCACGTTGTATGTTCACAAAACATCTAAAAATGTCCACTTGTCCTTCTTTGTGGCACTGGTGAAACGAGATGCCTGGACTGTGGGTGGCACCTGGATGACTTGATGAGTTGGTTTATAGAAATTCTGTGATACTTTGCTCACAAACTGAAGCCATTGGTGCAATTGACCAATCTAAATGCTCTTACACACCTTGCACCTCCTAAATGGAACCTAAAGAAAATTACACTTCCAGAAGCAGGTAGCATTTGGACACTGCCATAGCCCAGTGCTTGCTGGGAGTATGTTTTCACCCTACTTGCAGGCAGTGAAATACAGAACAAAATCTACCTCTGCATCTAAGGGAGTTGAGGGGAGGAAAGTTGTTGGAACCTGCGAATAAGAGACTTGAATATATTGAGTTATCTGGGAAAATTTCCAAAACATGTAAATTGGAGTGTCAAAGAAAAATGATTACACCTGCCAATGGTCCCAGTGTTTCATGTTTGGATTAATGTTTCTCAATAAATTTCAACTCTGTGTCTGTGTTTGACACTTCTGTTCTCAAGCCAGTGGTGTACTTAACTGATATGTGCTCCAATTTAGAAGTTATTAAGAATATCAAAATGGGATGATTGTAACATTTATGTTTAATTTTTTCACTTGGAAGGTAAATCATTTTTATAGTTGTTTTATAACAAGAGTGCTTACCGATGGTTAAATAAATATTAATAAGCACAGGAAGACTGACCTGATAGAAATCTCTAGATCTTCAGTGCTAGGTGCAATACAGCTTTGCTGATCCATAGGTTTTTTTGTTTGTTTGTTTGTTTGTTTGTTTTTACATACACATCATTCAGAAATTATTTCAGGACAATGGCATCTTTTCCCTTTGCTAGTAAAGTTAAGGCATTAACAAATATAAATAACAGTGAAGGAGAAAATTTACACACTGAAGTAAAAGTATTTTTCTTATAGCTAGTTAGAAACTAGAGAAATCAACTATTTCTGTGAAGAGGAACTTAGGGGCTTTAAAAAACAGAATCACCAGACCACACATGTAACATGCCTTAATAGTGCAATTTGCCCATGTTCTGAGCTTCATTACTAAAGATATTGGGGGTTGGCAGTTAAGCAAGCAACACCCATATTCCCTGCATATTTTTCCCTAGCCTCTTAATATTTCTGGAAGACTCTTCTCTGGTCTAGGAGCTAGGTTTTGTTTTTAAGCTGTAGTAAAGTACTCATAACCAGGGTTACCATACTGAACTATTTTTAAGTTCCATGGTGTTTAGCGCTTTGAGGTTGTGCAATAAGCTCTAAAAAGCTTTCCATGTTGCAAAACTGAAAGTCAACCCATTAAATAACTCCCTTTGCCTTTCTTCTTCCCCAGGGCACCTGGCAACAATCAGTTAACTCTCTGTCTCTAGGTACTCCATATGAAGTGGCTTCATACAGCGCTTATCTATGATTTCACTTAGCAAATGTTCCCAAGGTCCATGCACATTGCAGCATGTGTTAGGATTCTCTTCCTCTACTGGAGTGTAGCTCATCAGTAGAATGTTTGCTCGGCATATACAAGGACATGGGTTCCATCTCTGGTGATTATTTCAAAACAAAGCCAAATTAATCTCCATTTAAAAAGAAAAAAGTGTGTGTGCCTGTGTGTACTCACAGGTAAATACACCCATGTGTACACATCCAAAGGCTGGAGTTAATATTGGGTGCTTTAATACATCTATCTCTCTCTACTTTATTTTTGAGACAGAGTATTTCTTACTGAACAGTGAACTCATGATTCAACAAGACTGGCTAGCCACTGATGTCTTAGGATTCCTCTGTCTTCCACACAGTGTTGGTGTTACAGGCCTTACATGGGTGGTGAGGATCTGAATTCAGGTCCTCATGAGTGCAGTGTACCCACTAAATCATCTCTCCAGCCCCTAGTCTTTAGAATATAATGCTGATGCCATTGTGGTTTTGAACTATGGTTTTTTTTTAAAAAAATACATTCTATTGTGATGGACAATTGAGTTATGTCTACTATTTGGATGTTTGGAATAATTCTGGGTTTTTTAGGTATAAAATATCTCTTTATGGGCCTGATTTTAATTCCTTTTGGGTATATACTGGATACTGTGTTTAAGTGTAATACTGCCCATCTGGGCCATGCCTAAGCAAGGGCAACATAAGGACTTAATATGAAGACCTTGAAGTAGAGCAGCTGAAGGACTTAGGAGAGTGTCCACCTGGGAAAGAGGGGAAAGAAGGCCTACTATGTTAGACAGGCTGACAAATAAGGAGATGACTAGAGATGCTGCAAATGGCATATTGGGGTTGCTGGATGGAGGTTGCATGGAATTTGACTTTTAACTCAATAGAAAGACAAAATTTGTTTCTGTAACCAGCCTGGATACAGTGAGTCCTTACCATCAAAGGTAATCAAACAGAGGTTTTTCTGGACTGTTGTAAAAAGAGAGGAGAGCAAGGGATTCTTTGCAGTGGCTGGGAGGTTGTGCTGGGAAATTTCCTAGGAACAGGTCCACACACAGAGTATATAGCAGTAAGCTTTATCATTCTCTATCCTTGTGCCTCTAAATGCAGTTCCAAAAGCAATAGCGTTGGCATCTATTTCACATCTACTTATAATTCCTGCCTTCTGGGGCTGAAGAAGGGGATCAAGAGTTCAAAGCTAGTCCAGGCTACCTAATGAGTTCCCTACCCTGCCTGAAAAACAAAACAAAACCCCAGAATTTCGAGAATCTCGAGTATTTGTTCCAGAAATCTCTGAATCAGAACCTGTAATTACATATGATCCTAATGTGATTTGTATACACACTAATGTTTAAGAAGCCCTGATCTAATATATATTGAGCACAGATGTCCAGAGTTAGGTTGATTGCACTGTTCTTTCTACATAAAAATCATCCATGACCAGCCATTCTCTCTTTCAACCAGGAGCTAACTGTAGACAAATGAACAAGCCCAGCTGAAGTCAGCTATGGATCTTCATCAGCAGAACCTTCCAATCAACCCATACTCTTGAAAGAATTATCAACTGGTTCTTTTAAGTTAAGCTTACAGCTGGTTTGTGGGGCAGCATTATTGTGGTAATAGATTCTTCTTCTGCGGGTAAAATTAAAAAAAAAAAAAAACCCAAAAAACAAAAAAAACCCAATCCAAAAACCAAGCAGAGCCACAAAGTGTTAGCTTTCAGCCATTCAATGAAAGATCATTGTTGCTAGTAAGCCTCTGAGAGCTACATGCAGCTTAAAACTGAACTGAACTCAACAGCCTCCACCTGAGTCAGCAAACTAAAATAACAGTTAAAATAGCATTACTATAAACTTGCTTTGCTCAGTGTATCTAAGTTATTTTCAGGCCTCCCTGCAGCAAATCTTGACTTAAACTTTCGTTAACCAAATTTTTAAATTAACGGTTGTATGATTAAACGAAGCTCTCTGTTCTCCCTATCAAAGATGCTGTGGGTTTCTTCCCTACAGCATGGAGAACGCTTGAAGTCAATAGACTGAGTTCTCATGTTCTTGGGCAATTCAGTTACAAAGAGGGAGTAGGATGGTAAACTTTCCAATCATCGATTGGGTGGGTTCCCAACCTGTACTTGTTTTTTGAATTACATCATTCCAGGCAATGTTACATAAACCGACAGAATAAGTGTGCCAAAAGAGAGCTGTTGCTTCCATGCATACTAAATCAAATATAACTTGAGGAAAACAAATATAAGTGGCTATAAGTAGATTCTTGTTGAATAAACGTGACCAAGACAACTTTAACAGAACTGAAAATGTCTTAAAAACAGAGATCAGAGTTTGCATTCTGACTGCTTTCTATGTTTCTGTTATTGTAATTTAAGGAATGAAGACTAAAAAACTTATGTGTTATCTATGTGATTGGGTAAAATCCTACCAGTGTAAATCAAAAATTATCTTGGGTTAAAAGATAGGCAGACAAATATCAATTTGCATGTTTTCTGTTGAAGTGAAGCATCTGCATATCATCTTTCATGATTCCATTTTTAACCAGTGTTTTTTACTAACAAACCAATTACAAGTGATGATTGTATCACTTAAGAGGATTTTATTCTATTAGTGGAGTCTGGAACAGTGCCTGACATATAACAGGAACATGATTACCAGCTGATGAATGAATCTTCTGTAAATGGCTGGCAATACACATCATAACAAAAGTAGACATATTTTTACACACCAATGTGTTTTAATCCTGACATTTAAAACCAGTGGCCTAGAAGCAGAAGGACTGGCTTAAGAATTCAGTATATCTTAAAGGACCTTAAATAAAAGCAGAAAATTCAGCGGTTTTTCATTCCTGATAATGCATACTACTGTGTAGAAGCATCATCAGGAAGGTTTGTAATTATGAAGCTTAACTTAGTCTGAGGTAGAATCCTAGAATTTATATTGTGAACAAGGTCCTAATGTAAAGACCAAACTCTGAGATTTGCCATCTTGCTAATTACAGAAGTAGACAATTACTGAGGCCTTTCTTTCTAGCCATGCACATCTAGACCATTTAGTTCCTTCAAATGGTTTAGCTGACAGGAGACTTAGCTTCCAAGTTCTCCCAACCAGTTTTCAGTTGTCAGGCTTTATTGAGGAACAAAGTGAGACAACTGAGGCATGTAATTCTGGGTCATCTGTGAAGTATAATAGTGTTTTCTTGTCTAATGTAACCCCACAGCAACACTATAAAAATAACACTGATGTTCCACAAATGGGAAACCATGGTTCAGAAAGGACATACCCTTTGTATATCTACTCACTTTTATAGAGTTACATAGCTAGTACTCAGTGGCGTGTCATGGTAGACTGAGTGAGACTTAAGAGCCTTATTTTTTCCATATTAGCTTTGAAGCTCTGGGGTAGTAGTATGGATTTGGGTTGTAAGAAAAGAAGACTCAGAGCCAAATATTGGGGGAAGGCTGAAATATCAAAGAGAAAGTATCATAGTTACTTTTTATTTAGTGGTTTTGTAACTTTTTTAACCTTATTTTTAGTCACTTTTGTTGGTTGCTTTTGTGAGTCCCTTCTATTTCTGCCTGGTTTCTACAGCCCTTATATACCCTATCTCATCTAGGTTAGGATTAATGGTGTGTAGCCTTGAACTCACAGAAACAGAAGAAGTTCTGTCTCTGGAGTTATGGAATTAAGGCTGTTGGTCCCACTTTGGTTTTTCTTATGTTGGGATTAAAGGTGTGTGTGATTGGCTCTCAATTGTTTATCCTTATATTCAAAAATTTTCTAAACTGTCTACCTAAAATTTAACTATATACTTTCTTTAATATTCCAAAATTTATTAAATATCTAACATTAATCCACACTCTGGGTTATTCTGAAGTTAGGATGAACAATTATTACACCTACAGCAGGAATTCTTAGACTCTACTCTACAGGCAAACCATGTGGACGCCTTATTAAAATGCAGATTCTTATTCTATAGGAGGGCTGGCCTAAGGTTAGATTCTGCATTTCTCACAAGTTCCTCAGTGATGCAGATCCTGCTGGTCTCAGATCATGTTTGTAAAGGTGGTGTTTTCAATCCTATTAGCACCATTACAGACCCTGGATGACCACTACCAGAAAACAGAAGTCCAAAGTAGTACTTAGATTGTACACACAAGATAATTTGCCCCCCCTTTTCAATTTGAAGAAGGAACAGAAGGAGACTTTGTATTAAAAGAATGAGTTTAGAGAGGTGCTCCAAGGCCATATAATCTGCATGCAGCCAAGATCATCAGAGTCAGAAACCCTGATTGTGCCCTATCATGATCACCAGGGGCAAGAGGAGGAGGTGAGTCTCTTTTCACTTAGAGGCATGCAAAGGGAGTCCATTTGGTTCTCGTAACTACCATCAAAACCAAACGGGTCTGGAATTAGAATGAAAACACTCCAAGTGCTATGATTTAAAACTCTTAAAGTAAAGTATTTTTTCTAATTTTGAACCTGTTGCTGGTTTATTTTCTAATTTTACATGTTAATGTTTTCCGTCATTGATTTGGGTGTGGTGGTTTCTGAACCTTTAACCTCAGTCCTTGAGAGGCAGATACATGTATATCAGTGTGAGTTCAAGGCCATTTTGGTGTTGCTTCAAGAACTCCAGTGAGGGATGCATAGTGAGACTTTATCTCAAAAACCAACCAATCAAATAAACAAGAAAGCCTAAATATCTTTCCATTTTAGTTGTTTTTTCTGTACTGAGTGACTGAATAAATCCAGAGCCTCAAGTATGTGATAAACAACTGTTTCATCATTGACCTGCATCCCAAGCCTTTTTAAAAATTGTTAGTTTCCTTAACTTGAGAGAGAGAGAGAGAACATATATGAGGGCAGACAGATGACTGTGAGCTGGAGTTACAGTGGGTTGTAGCCATTCAACATGGGTGCTGGAAAATGAATTTGAGTACTCTGGAATGGCATTACCTGATGGGAACCCCTAATCCTACTCTCTAGTCCCTTTTTTTTTTTTTTTTTTTTTTTACTTTTTATGGCAAGGTCTCACTAAATTGCTCAGGCTAGCTTTGAATCCACTCTGTAGTCCAGGACCTTCTGCTTCAGACCCCCAAGTTGGGAGAATTTTGGTTCTTTATTGCCAGACCCATCTGAAATTATTCTTGGTGTAGTGATCTGTGAATTTTGACAAATGTAGTCTAGACACAGGGCATTCCCATAATGCCCAATTACCTCCTTGTTGCTCCTAGATAATAGTCCTACCCCCTTCATTATATAGCTCCACTTTTTCTAGAATGTTTTATGAATAGAACCACACAATTGGTGACCTTTTTACTGAGCAGAATGTACTTAAGGTTCATGTTTGTTTTATATTCATTAGTAAATTCTAACCTTTTAAATTTCTGAATGAGCTAATGTTACAGTTTGTCCATCCCCAATTGAGAGCTTTGCATTTCATTCTTTATTTTTAATGAACATGGCTGCCAAAAACACTTGTGCACAGATTTTTTTTTTTTCCTTAAACACACATTTTTATCATCTAGATGAGTATCTGGAGGGGGATTGTTTGCTCACTTTGTAAGAAAATGACAATTTTTCTCAATAGCTACAACATGTAACATCTATCCTAGTGACATAATAGTATTATTTCTGAGCTCTCTGGCCTCTGACCACTGGGCACATTTCACTTTGGGGACCTCACTGAGAAGCTGCCATGAACAAGAGCCACCTAAGAGAATGTTGAAGTCAAAGATTTGGGGAAAGCTAGAGAGGCTGGATTTCTTTCCCTAGACCCCTCCCAGCCCCACCTGCTGAGGTCTTCATGAGAGCTTTCTTGCTTGTGGCTTTGAATCTACCTCTACCGCAGCAAGTAGGCTGTCCTCAAACACCACCCTTGTGGCCAGATAATGGACTTCAAGAGCTAATGTTCTTCCCCATCTGAAGGTATTGCAATGTTGGGAGATAAACCCTCAGCATATATACCACTGACAGAGCTCTACCATTTCATTCTTCTGTCCTTCATTGGGCAGCTGCAGGGACAACCCCCATCCCAGGTCAGCCCCTATGTCAACCTGAAAGTTCTTCATGTCATTTATTCCAGATGAAAATCCTCCTGTGTTCCTGTGCTCACCACCACCACCTCTCCCTGAGGTAAAGTGTGCCAAGGTAAACATGGGTTAAATCCTGTGTTATAGAAAGGAGATGAGAAATGTTACAGAATTTGACACTATTCAGTATACAGGCTCTTTCCTAATCCTCACTCTTCCTAGCCAGTGCTGAAGTGTGTGGATATATATTACATATTTAATAAAAATCTGAATATTGGGGAGAAAGCACACAGTCAAATTTTAGGCAGACAGCTCAGGAAATTCTTAAACCTTGAATATAAAGATAAACAGCTGAGTCAGTCACACACACCTTTAATCCCAGCACAGGGAAAGCCGGGAGTGGTGACCAACACCCTTGCTCCCACAACTCTCCCCAGATAGAACTTCTTCTGTTTCTGTGAGTTCAAGGCTACACGCCTTTAATCCTAATCTCCATGGGATAGGGTATGTAAGGGCTTGTAGAAACCCAGAGAGAAGAGAAGTGACTAGCAGGAGTGTCTGGCAGGAGCAACCAAGAGCGAGGCTGAGTAAGTTGCAAGACAGCTGGGTGAGAATTGACTGTGGTGCTTCCTCTCTCAGATATTTCAGCCTTTCCCTGATAATTGGCTCTGAGTCTCATTCATGATACTACCGAAGTGTTTCTCTGAAAAGTGACATTTGGGTGGTGCTTTTGTTTATTTGTTTCTGTGCTTTCATTTCTGAAAAGACAGTCAGAGGTAAACTAGAGATGACTTGAAGGGAAGTGCATCAGCTTTCAAATTTTCTATCACTCAGCTGTGTATGTGAGTCTTCTAGGTGAGCAGCTGAGTTCTCTGGGGGCTTTAATTTTAGCAGTGGTTTTGTTTTTATTTTCATAGGGTCTGGCTGTGTAGATCAGGTTAATCTCAAACTCATTATGTAACTCAGACTGTCTTCATCTCCAGATCTCCTGGTCAGCCTCTAGAGGAGTGGGATTATGAGTACAGGTCAGCTAGCCATCATACTGGCCTCCATCTGGATTCTTTCATTTTTAAAATGTGGATATAGGATACTGTGAGCATCAACTATCCTTTCTATTCCAGAATCACTGATAAGAATCAACACATTCTTAGACTCTCCTGCTCATCTTTGCAGTCTTGGAAGACATTCCCTAAAAGAGTTCCCCAGTTCCTATGGTTTTAACAAACAAATCACTATAGGAAATTTCATACACAAAATAAATTCCTTCTGGCTTGTTTCAGGACCCAAGCAGTATTCAGAGAATAAATGGTCTCAGGTGACTAATTAAAGGTGACTTCCTTATAAGGAAGATTACTATTTGAACCCCATGAAAAGTCTTTATCCCTTGGTAGGTAATATTTATCAAACTTCTACTATATGTAAGATGACCCAGGAGGCATATGGAGAAAACCAAATGTGAAGACCATCCAGAGAGCTTTATAATCATAGGGTACATAAAAAATTAATATGAAGAATTGTACCAGAAATATTAAACCCATAGTCAGCTTGGACAACCTTAGCTACACAATGAAATCACCTGGGGAACTCTAAAAATTGCTGATGCCTCAGCCCCACCCAAGAGATCCTGATTTAATTGGTCCAGGTTGTAGCCTGAGCACTGAGGATGTTTAACATCTTTCAACATGTATCCATGGTGGAAACTCTTGGTACTTGGCTACACAAAACAAGTGATAAGACTGATATTACCAGTACTTTTTTTTACACAAGGAACCCTCCAAAGTGGGTCTCACCAGGAGTGTAGGTTAAGAGGTGTTGAGACTCATAAACACATTGGGATGTGGAATTGTACCAAGACAAGAACTGAGAAAAATCCCACACTAATTCTTGCATGTGCAGGATGGAATTGAATGTTAGAGGAATGAGAACACATGAGAGACACTCTATGTTCCACGTGAAAAGTTGTTCTACAAGAATAATATTTTACTAGACCTGAGTAGAAACTCCAGCTTCACTATTGAGAAGTTCCATAATTCTCTGTCCTTCATTTTTCCATCTGAATAATGGATATAATAATAGCATCTTCCTTTTATGGTGGGTAGGAAAACCAAGTAATATATGTAAAGAACTTAGCTTGACTCTTGACATGTACGCTCTCTACATGTTTTCGATGTCCATTATCAGCTTAATGGTGGTTGTTATGAGTATGCTATACAGACCTAAATTAATCTCAGTTAAGGGTAATGAGTGAAACTTATTTGGAATGAACAGAAGTTAATTAGGTGTAGAAATCTAGTTTACTATATAAGTGTTTACCTACAAAGCTTGAGAACCTATGATAAGATCTCAGCACCTATGACAGAGAGCTAGGTGTAGCTGGATGTATTTGCAATGCCAGTGCTAGGACCTAGAGACATGAGAATTACCAGGGCTTGGCATCTGTAGCCTACCTCTGGGTTCCATTGTGAAGCCCTGCCTCAAAGTAATAAAGTGCAGAATGATAAAGTAGAATATCTGACGTTCTTCTTTGGCCTCCAAGAGCTCATAGGCACAAACTAAGAAAATATAGAAAAATATTCAAGAAAATAAGCCAAAGGTAACTCTTAAAAACCTCATAATGATTGATGCATTTGAGCCTTGAGACTTTTTCTTGATGGAGAAAACAGTCTGAGTATATGGCATAGATTAGATAGATAGATAGATAGATAGAAAGATAGATAGATAGAGACAATTTAACCATGGACTTGGGTAGTAGTTTTTATATATAAAATAATTGTTCAGTAAAAGATTTATGGAGTTAATTTGGGGGTAAAATGGAAATATCTAGAACAGGAGTAACAGAGACTTGCTTCCACAGTGAAGGGGAGGAAAGTGGGGTTAGGTTTAGCAATGGAGAATTAATTTCTGGACTTGACTGAGTACCTAGGAGACAGAAGTAAGCTGAAAGAGGATGCTGGCATGTATATTGTGAGGCAGATCTTAATGAGTAGCTGAGGTGAAGTCAAGAGATTGTGTCAAGCAAAGAGGCTGAAGACCCTCTGCTTACTTGAGTCCTACATTAGGCCTTTAAGCACATTCTTCTCATTGCCACAGGAAAAATGAACAGAGTGGCAAGAGAGCTCATTTTTTCCCCAGAGATCAAAGGTCATGCATCCCTGTGGGCTTTATATCTCCAGCCAAAGACACAGGAGGCAGTTACTACCTTCTCATTTCACTCCTAGGACCAAAACACCCAGTCTTTTCAAGAAGTCTTTGTGGCAACAAGTGGTCTTCCTATAATTTACAAAGTCCTTCTCGTGCTGGCCTCTTACAGACCTGCTAGGTACATCCATAAAATCCCCCTAGCTTTGCACAAAGTGTCAGAGCTAAGTAGGAATCACCATGAGAATTTTGTACAAGGATTGACGACCCTCCCTTCTCCAAGAGTTGGACTCAGCAAATCTTAGGTAGGACCAGGAATATTCATGGCCAAAAAGCTCTTCCTGAGGCTACTGCTGCTCTTGTTTAGATACTCTGAAGGACTCTAGCCCGGTCTGTCTCTCTTTCTCAATAGCTCCCTCAGCTGTGGCTTCTTGAATATGGACCACTGTTTATCTTCTGGGGGATGGGATTAAACTTTAAATAAATTCTCTACCTGATGTTAGTTGGTGTCCTATTCTAAGATGTAGCTTCTCTTTTGTAGGACTTAAGCATTGTTTCAGAGGTGTCTTGGTGGGAAATAGAATCTGTAATGTCCATATCCTTTTCAGAAGGTTCACTAGTTCCTATGTCTTTCCTGAGCACATGAGATATGAAGGTGTGAGAGGCGTATGAAGGATCAGATGTTATCACTAAGACTTTGTACATTTAAAGTCTGTATTACACTGATCTTTTTTCTTTCTTTGTCTTTTCTTTTTTGCTGTTGTTTTGTACCTGAGGGGTGTGTGGGGAGGAAGACATTCTCTTCCTACTGACATTCTTGACATCCTTGTGCACACTGCTGAACTTCCTTTGAAGTTCAGTCTTCAGACATTTCCAGCAAGAAATCCCTTTGTTTCTTTTCCATCTTCTGAGATGAAATTCTGTTCAATTTAGTTAGGGTCCTACCTCATCTTCTTTCTGGGCCTCCAAAATAGAACTCGAAACACATACAGGTATCTTTACAAGGAACATCCTGCCATTCAGATGATCTCACCACTGTCTTTTTTATGTCCTACAGTTGAATTTTTGAGGTTTGGTTATGAAAGGAGAGAGATAAGGATAGGTTCTTGCTTCTTAGTGACTGAAGGCTATGTCTATGGGTGACCATGTTGAGAAATCAAAACAACCTAGCGTTGGGTATAAGCAAGCACATCTTGCCTCCTGTTTGGAACCTGCAATCCTCAGCTACTGAGAAGCCTTGAGCACACATTGCTCTTGTCTCTCCAACCCTGTGCTGGGAACCCACTAGTCCTGTAGTACCTAGATTGGACTCTCCTGTCCTATATACAGAAGGGCAGTTCTTAGGCAACAGCTGGAGTTTATTTTGATCTCTGTCTTTTGAAGCCAGAAACTGTTCATGTGTAACTTTAAAGAAAACTGTGATTTTTTTTTTTTCCCTAGCACAAAGCTGCAATTTCAAGGCAGGATTCTATTAAAAACAGACAAATAATTCCCATTCCTTCCTGGTCCTGCCTATTGTTTTCTTAAGTTTGTTTGGATTCCCAGATTGAATCCTTCTGTCTTGGTCTCCAAAGAGAGGGTCTCAGCCATGGCTGCCCCATGAGGTTGACTGTCTGGTGAGGTCCTCGAGGGACACTTCCTGTTTCTGTGTCACAGAGGCTTATGGAGGATGTGGGAGAATGTCTCCTGTCTTCCCTATTCAGAGGGCCTTTTATTTCCTCCCTATGTTTTGTCTATAGCCAGCTTTGGTTTTCCTAAGAACAGTTCCTAGGAAGAAGTGTTGGTCCAGAGCCAGCACTACTTATAGATGTCCAGTAAGCCCCAGTGTTGGTTTAAAGAACCCAGGACTGTATTCAACAGCTAATCCACTGCATCCACAGAAAGACATCAAAGACCACTATCTGCTGCTAGCCACATGCTTCTAGATGTGTCCAGTGGATGATGTCCCAGGTGTACCTCATGATTCTTTCTTCCTGATGCAACCATGGCTCCATTCTGCCAAGGCTCCCTGGTATATTCAGACTCTTTCATATAGCCATTGTCCATTGGTCAGAACTGGATGCTAGTTGCAACTCTGAATCCAGAGATGACTTTGCAATGGCAAACATTCTTGAAATGGAAGTGGGTTGTTATTGTCAAGTTCGTATGATTTCATTTTTTCCTCTGTCATAGCATGGCTATATGCTGGCCTCATGGGGACAGGGCTATTACCCTGAACCTTTTTTTTCCTCTGGGAAGGGTGCACATTCTTGGTGACAGGTGTGGATGCACTCAGTTACACACACAAGTAGACGTATGCTTGCTGAGAGAAGATCTAGTGAAAAAGGATTGTTTTTTTCAGCCCAGGTATGAAAGAATTGCTGCTGAACTGTGTTGGTAAAAAAAATCTTAGGCTTTAAACTGAACCCTCTGAAACTCCTTTCCCAGAGTATCCCAAATACAAACCGGCAAGTTGCATTCTTTCTTGGTTTGCCGTTTCCTTGGGGGAAAGCAAGTGTTGTCCGAGACTGGCAGATGCAAATGCTCTGAGCATCCTGACAAAGATAGGAACTTTGGGCTAGCAAAAAAATCCAAATAAACAGATTTTCAAACAAACCAGCTTTCCTTTTGGTAGCTGAAAAGGAAACCCCACATCCAGGAGGAATGCAGATCAAAGTGAAGTCTACAAATGATGCAGAAACACATAAAATAACAAACAAGCCCGGTGGGAAGAGGGAAGTTTTTGTAAAAGAATAGGCCTCTTCATATTACACTGAAATTGAATGCAAGATTGCAAGGAAAGATACATGAGCTGGGAATACAAAGCTATAGTTTCTTTTCCCTTTTTGGGGGGCTGGGGGTATACCTTTAATAGGTCACTTTGGAAGCCACTAAAAGCAGCAGACAAAAGATAGGGCCCTTGCTGGAAATCTTGCCTCCTTTACCTTTGGCAGGTGTCTTTGCCTCTCTCTCGGTATAACCTGGACAGAATAATTAATCTATTCTGGCTGTAAAAGTGGAGCCTGAAATGCCCTGGCCTGTGAACATTTCATATCAAAAGCTGACCCTTTTTCATTCATGAAAACCCAGTTCTGCTGATCAGTATCCCTGGTGAGAAACGACTAAAATGGCTGACATGATAATGTTTTAGTTTGCAGACCATCCTTTCCCCAGTTATAAACATTTATTTGAGCTAAATTTTCAGAAGAATCATAGTTAGCAAGGTAGAAAAGTAAGTAGTCTTGGGGTGTTTTATCTTTCGGAATTGGACTTGTTTAATGCATATCTATGTTGCTAGCAGGTGCTGAGTGGCTACTGAACAACACAGCAAGCTATTGCTTTCTATTTAAACATCAGAATCACTGTCATTGCTAAGTCTTCTATCCTGATGGGAGCACTGGGATGAGTACTTGTGGTGCTGAAACTCTGTTTTAAAGACCTTGTGGTGTTATTTAGACATTGTATTGTACTTTGAGCTCATACGTATTTTTAAGTTGGAAAGAGGACCTGGCTGTAGACTGTCTCTTTTAGGTAATTTTTAGGCAATGTGAGTGTCCTCAGGGCATTATTACCTGGGTCTCCTAGTGAGATTTGGGGTTCACCACATGTAGTTGATCTCAAGTGCACGGGCTCTTGTTGAATTGTTCTCTTTGGAAATCATATCAGTTTGCCTTCCTGCTACAACAGAACTATTCTGTTTTTCTTTGTCTCATATTCTTGCAAGTGCTGTGGTCATTCATAAAAATAAACTAGTTCTTAAGCTTTTTATTTATTTATTCATGTATGAAGTGGGATGGGATGTGGATCACATGTGCCATGGCATGCATTGAAGGTCAGAGACAGCTCGTGAAGTCATTATCATCCCCTACCATGTTGGGGTAAGGATTGAACTCAGGTTATCAGGCTTGATGACAGGCACCTTTTCCCACTAAGCTATATCTTTGGCTTAGAACAATCTGTTTTATCCTCAAATCATAATCTGAGTTCTCTGCATTCCAATGATAGAATTTTCAGTTACCCATACTTGATACTTGAATGTTTTCAGGAGCATGGACAGCAGTGTGACAAACTAAGTATCTAGCCTCATTCCTTTCTGGTACATTGTTTCCCTAATAATCTACAGTTTCTTTCCTGTAATACATTCATCAGTGAGTCTGTCCTTGGGGTCTCCTTTCTATTCCTCTGACATTTGCTTGTCCCTACACTGAGACTGCACTGTGACTCGGTATCAAGCACATACAAGTGGTCAATATTTGGTAGAATTAGTTTTTCCATTCTTCCCCATGTTTTTTAAGTTGGCCTAGCTATCCTTGGGCCTTTTCTTTTCCATTATAGGTTTCATCAAATTTTATGAAAATTTCTGCAAACATTTTTCGTTTTCATAGGAATTACATTAAAATTGTGTTTGAATTGGCAGACTGAAGTTCTTGTAACATTAAATCTTCCCACCTATAAACACAGTATATTGCCTTATGGGGTTATTTATTAAAGCCTTTTAATGAGATATTTATTTATAGAGTAGTTTCTTATCTTTTTTCAAGATAGCATCTTTTTATTGCTTCAACTTTTGTTTTTGGCAACCAGCAACAGCGACTTGTGCATTCCAGATTTGTGCTTCAGATTTTAAATGCATTCAGTGTTAAAGAGAATATATATAATATAGTATTTGTCTTTAAATTTCATATCCTCACTAGAAACGGGGAAAGATGGAACAATGGGAGGACAAGGGCATTATGGTAGCATGCCAGCTGTTCCCATTGTGAACTGATGGTGATGTGTACAGTCAAAAAGGAGCAACAGACAGACTAGTTCAGTTGGAGAAGCATCAACAAGCATTTGATCACTAGATGAAATATGTGAGTAGAAAGAAAGCATATGCACATAAATTTGTATATATTTTGGTAGCAGAAGATTGAATACCATAAGAATGCAGACCCTGTGACCAGATGATGGGGGACCTAGAATGTCAGGATCAAGATTTGCACTTGTCTTCTGCTCTCTAGAAAGTTTCCCAATACTGGAGGATGACATGAACATTAACAGTTGACTGCTGAGTCCTTTCCATAAAGAGACAGTTGAGCAGGACAAGCAGGCTTACGTTATATCTTTTGCACATATTTTGGTTCAGAGCTGAGTATGTACTGAGGTAGAGCAGTTGCTCTACATGAAATCAGATGAGTGGAAGAAAGCTAACAAAGCTTGAATAGGGAGGGAATCAAACAATGACCAACCAGCTGGCATCCTTAGGCTGTCCAGAGAGGTAGTATACAATGCATCTCACTTTACTTTTGGGGAGTCAGATGTTATAGATATATTTCCAACTAAATAATTGTTCATGTTAATAAGTTATTGTGTGATGTTACAATATGTGTATAATCAAATAATGTTCAAATCAAGTTAAATATGCCTCTTCATGCGCTGTTATTTTCTTATATCTTTTGAGAGAGAGAGAGAGAGAGAGAAAGTATTGATTTGATTTTATTCTGTAGCTCAAGCTGGCCTGAATCACACTGTGTAGCTTGCCTCAGTCTCTCCAGTGATAGAATTACAGATGTAAGCTATCATCTCTAGGTTTATTTATCATTACTTAAGTATCATTCCTTTGAAAAGTTTCAAACTACTTTCTAATAAACATCCAAACTCTGTAGTACATAATTTCAATGTATAGTCAGTCACCCTACCATGTAATAACATATTAGAAGTACTTATATTATGCAGTACCCACTGATCAGCCTTTTCTTACTCCAGGGTTTTTAAAGTCATCTTCATGGTATGAATTAAGGTACATGGTAAAAGTACTGGTTAGGGCTCATGGGGAAATAGATATCACTGAATATCTATGATTCTTATGAACTCATTATTCTCAGTTGCCTGAGAAGTCATTTATTTTGGTCATCCTCAAAGTTTCTTTATAAAAAATTTTATTCTAAATTTTGCTTGTTCTTTTATCTAATAAGCATCATTTACTTCATTTCCTGGAAGAGTCAAATTGTGGAACAAAGAAACACATCTCAGTTCTGTGGGCAGTTGTGTCTCGACTATGAAAAAGGGAACTAACAGGGACAGAAGCCAGATGAACATTATGAATCAGAGGTATAGCAGCCTACTGTTAGCGAACGTTTCAAGTAGATGTGATCTTTCTAAGTCCAAGAGTCTGCGCTTTGAAATAACCATGGAGCTTATAGGGCCCAAGCCAGCTCTGGGGAAATATAAGGAATTGATCCTTCCTATGAATACCACTGTTCCCAGGAGATAGACCAGAAAATTCTGCTAGATGTTTGACTCTTGAGGCAAACTAGAGGCCCTGGACATTCACAGCCTTTGGTCCCTCCCTTCATGTTGAACTCCTCCTCACCTATCGTATTCCCCGCTTTCTTCTTTGGATTTTATCTTCAGTAGCAGGGAAAAGAATCTCTAACCATCTCATGGTGAGAAGAGGCAACAGGAGTCTATCTTGCCATCTGAAGAATCCTGTCCTGAGAATGAGACGCCATCAACGACTCATTGTGCTCTCGGTGACAGCCTAGCCCCAAAAGATTTGTTTGGAGATCACATAAAATTCCTTGAGAATGATAACTCCAAATGTCTTTACTGAGGCAGTGTCTCAATTCTCCTCTTACAGGCTTCTCTGGGATGCTGGAATGGAGACCATACTTACCCATTTCAACTTTGCCACACACAGCCAGGAAGGCTTGCTAGACTGAGACTGCAAACCTGGAAGACAGAGGGACGTCTCTAGATCCAGCTGTCCCCTGACCAGCTTTATGGCAACATCAGTTAGGTCTTGTTACAGCAATTGGTTCCAGGCTGCAGTTAGGTCATTACTGTTTGCATTCTCGGGAACATGACAATCAGGTACCCATGCCCTTTTTTTGGACACCTAGGTCCAGCCTGCAGAACTGACTCAGCCTTGAAAACAGCATCATCTGAATCAAAGTTTAATAATTCTTTTTTCCCTTTTTAAATAATATTTTTTATTTCAAAGATTTTATTTTATATACCAACCACTATTTCCTCTCCCTTCCCTCTTTACAGTCATCCCTCAGCTTCCCCCCCACCCCACCTCACTCATTTACTCCTCAGAAATGATAAGGACTGTCAGGGGAAGTAAATACAGTCTGACATTCAAAGTTGAGGAAGGACCAAGTCCCTTCTTCCAGTATCAAGGCTGAGCAAGGTATTCCTCTATAGGGAATGGGCTCCAATAAGCTAGGTCATGCATTAGGGGTAAGTTCTGGTTTTATTGCCATAGACCCCACAAACTGTACCTGTCACACAACTGTCATCCACATTCAGAGGCCTTAGTTCAATTCCATAAAGTTTCCCTAGCTCTGAGTTCAGGGTCAGTGAGCTCCCAGTATCTCGGGCCAGCTGGCTCTGTGGATTTTGTCATCATGATTTTGGTCCTTTTGTTCATATAATCTCTCCTCCTCCCTCTCTTTGGCTAGACTGGGAACAAAACCCAGTGCTTAGCCATGGATCTCTTCGTCAGCTTCCATCAGTTACTGCATGAAGTCTCTATGATGAGAGTTAGAGTGGGCATCAGTTTGATTACAGGGGAAGGCCAGTTTAGGCAGCCTTTCACTATTGCTTGGAGTGTTAGCTAGAGACATGTATGTGGGTTCTTGAGTTTCTTAACACCAGGTTTCTCCCTAACCCCCACGTGGCTCCATTTATCAAGATATCTATTTTATTGTTCTCCTTCTCTGTCCCTCACCCAGCTCACACATCCCATTCCTTCATGTTCTCTTTCTTCTCCTCTTAGTACCTCCCCCCTGGTCCCAATTTACTCAGGAAATTGTATTTATTTCCCCTTCCCAGGGGGATTCATGACTGTCCCTCTTAGGATCTTCTTTGTTACCTGTTTACTCACGGGTTATGTACTATAGTCTGGTTATCCTTTATTTTATGTCTAAAATCCACTTATAATTGATTTCATAGCATATTTGTCTTTCTGGGTCTGTGTTACTTCACTCAGAATTCTTTTTTCTACTTCCATCCATTTGACTATAAATTTCAGGATGTCATTTTTTTTTCCTGCTGAATAGTACTTCAATGTGTAAATGTACTACAATTTTTTAATCCATTCAGCTAAAGACTGTTTCCAGGTTCTGGCTATTATGAATAATGTATTGGACATAGTTGAGCAAATGTCCTTGGAAAGCTTTCTGGATAGGTACCACTTACCAAAATTAAATCAAGACTAGATGAATGACTTAAATAGACCTATAACCTAAGAAAATAGAAATAGTTATTAAAAGTCTCCCAACAACAACAATAACAAAAAAGCCAATGACATATGATTTCAGTGAAGAATTCAACAGAATTTCAAAGAACTAATACCAATACTCTTCAAATTGTTCCATAAAGTTAAAATAGAAGGAACATTGCCCAACTCTTTTTATGAGGCTACAGTCACCCTGATACCCAAACTACACAAAGATACAAGCAAAAAAGAAAATTATAGACCAATCTCTCTCATGAACATTGATACAAAAATACTCAATAAAATACTGGCAAACTCAATTCAAAACCATATCAAAAAAGCATTCACCATGATCAAGTATGCTTTTTTCAGAGATGAAGGGATGGTTAAATATATAAAAATCTGTCAATGTAATTCACTCTATAAGCAACCTGAAATATCATCTCATTAGATGATAAAAAAAAAACCTTTGACAAAATTCAACACCCCTTTATGATAAAGGTCTTGGAAAGATCAAGAATACAAGGAACATACCTAAACATGATAAAGGCAATATATAGCAAGCTGACAAGCAACATCAAACTAAATGGAGAGAAACTCAAAGCAAAATTAGGAACTAGGCAAGGCTTCCCACTCTCTCCATATCTATTCAATATCAAAGGCCTAAGAGCAATTAGATAGCAAAAGGAGACCAACGGAATACAAATTGAAAAAGAAGAAGTCAAACTTCTACTATTGGCAGATGGTATGATAGTATGCAAAGTGATCTTATAAATTTTACCAGGGAGCAACTACAGCTGATAAATACCTTTAGCAATGCAGCAAGATACAAGATTAACACAAAAAAAATCAATGGCCCTCCTATGTACAAATGATACACTGGCTGAAAACATATCAAGGAAACATTACCCTTTACAATAGTCACAAATAGCAGTAAATATTTTGGGGTTAACTCTAACCAAAGAAGTGAAAGATCTATATGACAAGAACTTGGAGTCATTGAAGAAAAACATTGAAGAAGACATCAGAAAATGGAGTGATCTCCATGCTCTTGGATAGATAGGATCAACATAGTAAAAACAGCAATCTTACCAAAAGAATACAGTCCCCTTCAAAATCCCAATACAATTCTTCACAGATCTCAAAAGAAAAATACTCAACTTCATATAGAAAAGTGAAAACTCCAGGAATTTCAAACCAATCTTGTTCAATAAAAAGAACTTCTGAAATCATCACCATCTCTGACTTCAAGCTCTACTATAGATATGTAGTAATAAAAACAGCTTAATATTGGAATAAAAACAGACATGTAGACCAATGAAATGGACTTGAAGACCCTGAAATTAATCCACGCATCAATGAATACCTGATTTTTGATGACGAAGCCAAAATATACAATGGTAAAGAGAAAGCATCTTCAACAAATGGTGCTGGCATAACTGGATTCTGGCAAGTAGAGGAATGCAAATAGACCTACATCTATCACCCTGCAAAAAACTCAAGTCTAAGTAGATCAAGGACTTTAACATAAATATAGTTACATTGAACCTGAGAGAAAACAAAGTAGGAAACACCTTGGAATGCATTGGCATGGGAGATTACTTCCTAAATATAACAGCTGTAGCAATGACACTCAGAGCAACAATTAATAAAAGGGACCTCCTTAAACTGAGAAGCTTCTGTAAGGCAAAGGACATGGCCAATAAGACAAAACGACAGCCTACAGAATGGGAAAAGATCATCACCAACCCTACATCTGACTGAGGGCTGATCTCATATGTACATCCTCTAGCTTCTTGAGTTATATATATATATAACTCAAAAATCTAAATAATCCAATTGAAGAATGGGGTATAAATATAAACAGAGAATTATGAAGAGAAGAATTTCAAATGGCCAAAAGACACTTAGTATCCTTAGCCATTGGGGAACTATAAATCAAAACAACTGTGAAATACACATCTTACAGGTGTCAGAATGGCTAAGATCAAAAACACTGATAATAGCCTATGCTGGAGGGGATGTGGAATAAGGGGAACACTCCTCCATTGCTGGTGGGAATGTAAACTTGTACAGCCACTTTGGAAAACAGTATGATGGTTCCTTAGAAAACTGGGAGTCAATCTACCTCATGATCCAACAATACCATTCTTGGGCATATAGCCAAAGGGTGCAATACCACAAGTCTAATAATTCTAATCTTTTACTTTTGACAGACTGCTTTCTTTGAGTGATATTTCTATCTCTTTTCTAATTTAATCCTGTTCATACTCTTTGAATTAATTAAAATAGTCTATCCAGGTAGTTTTATTATATTCTTTTCATTTTGTTACTGGTATGCTTTTTAACTCCTGACTGGGCTGGTAGTTCTTATACCATATCTTCCATCAGGATCAAGGGCTCATGGAAGCACAGATGTCTGGGCCTGTCTCCAGAACTTCTATCCATAGATCTGAATATGATCAATAATTTGTATTTTCTGTACATTTTTAGGTAATACTGGTCTCATATGGTCTAGAACCATACTCTGATAATGATCCAGCTGAACAAAATGGCCTGTTTCCAGTGGTCTTTCTTCAGAGTGGCACAGGGATCCTTAAAAATAATATCCCCAAGTCAACCTAATTACTGTTGAGTCAGTAATGTTTTGAAGGCAGAATGGGGTATGGTCCAGATCCTATCATTTGCCAGTGTATCAAGGGAGGAAGTAAAGTACATGTTATTAACCTGCCTGCAGTATAGTCTCATGTGGTACTTCTGAAAGTTCCTGGACCAATAGGTATTGATCAAATCCACCCCCATTTCCCTCCTTATTCCCTTACTATGTTTCCATCCCAAACTCACAATTTTCTTTTTATGCCTACTGAATATATGTAACACTGCCAATATACACATGGATGTAAGACCATCCTCTAGAATGTGGGTAGCTCCTGGCTCTGTATCCCTGAAGAAAACCAAGATTGCCTCTCCCATCCACCATCAATTGCCAATAGTTCCTCAGTTATAGGTGGGAAGTCATGACCCTCTCCCCAGTTGGTGCTGGAACTTTTTTCTGACTTGAGCCTGTGTAGGTCTTGTGGGTCTTGTGTATATAGTCACAGCTGCCATGAGTTCTCCTGTGTAACAGGCCTGCCATGTCAGAAAGAGACTGCCACTCCATTCACTTATTATCTCTTAGGTATAAGACATGGAGAAATTGAGTTGGCACTAATCTGGAAGCCTCTTCCCTACTGTACTGGATGGCTTTCATAGTGCTGAGATATGCTCCGTGTGATGTCAAGGAAGAAAAGGCAACAGCAGTCTACCCATGTGTAAACTCTGCAAGATGCAATCATTACTCGATGGACATCAGAGGCTCACAGACACAATAGCTGTACAAATGTGATGAGAATGTTCCAATTTATTTTGCTAGGCTAAAAAGTAAAACTCAAAGCTGCATACCTAAACTGAGCAATCCCACATTTTGTTGTTCTTCATACTTTTTACTCATGTACACATTTGACAGTCTTTTTTTTTCTCTGCCCTGGATACTCTAAGAGACTTGATCCTAAGGCACTGTTGACAAAATATAAAAACATAAAATAAGCCACAAATAAAACTGCTTTCTCATGCATTTTCAATTTATGCTTAGCTTGGTTACTTATGAAGTGAGGTCAGAAGAGAATAGCAGAACATTGGACTGTAAGATGAAAGGGCAACACGCACAGGAAGGAACAAGAAAGCAAGAGTACCAACGCAGACTGAAATAGTTCTCTAGCTAAGGAATAAACAATCCGCCACTGAGCAGACAGAGCAATGAACAGTAGGAGATATATTTCACTGGAGCTAGAATGTCCTCACTCACAGGTCAGGTAAATGATGCTGGTTTTTTAGGGGATACCTTAGCTGATGCTGATTGACAAGCAATATTTTCACAGAGCATACGTGTCCTCACAGGTTGATAGCTTGGTTCCCAAGAGTGAGGAGACAGAGAAAAAAGAGGAGGAGAAAGGAACATTGAGCAGAAATTACATGCAGCATCTTTGGAAATCATATAAAATCATATCTTCTATAGCTTAGTACTTACATAGAGCTGTCAGAAGTCATAGTCCAAGTTTAAGATGAGGGGTCCTCTTCTCAGAGGAAGACTCCGAAGTGTAGAAGAGATCAGAAATATTGCTGAAGATATTTTTTTGCTGGGGGGATAAAGTCTCTGCCAAACTATTGTCTTGACACTCATTGAAGTCTATATGAGATAACCCCATTGTCACTTGGTCTCTGATCACTATACCAGAGATAGATCCTAACATGGGGTCTGGGCTAATTGGATTTCTCTCTGCCAAGCATTTCAACCAATTAACAAAGAGAATGATAAGCGCAGTGTGGTTTGTAAAGCTCTGGACTGGGAAAGGCAATTTTGGTCTACATCTTTAGAGGAACTACAATGCTATCCTCTACTACACATGCAAAGAAAGGAATGAAAAAGAAGAGACACACTTATTTCTAAGGGCTCTTTATCTTTGATGTTCACCAGACTTCTTAATCTTGGGTTACAAGGCAGGATCTTACACCATAAAACACTCTGTCTCCTTTTTCTTTACCTACATTGTATGTATTTATGTCCTCTAGGAAGACTATGAGACAGGGAAAATTATTCTTCAAAAGAGAGATTTCTGGGCGGGGGAGGGGAGAGAGAGAGAGAGAGAGGGAGGGAGGGACAGAGGGAGGGAGGGAGAGGGAGAGAGAGAGAGAGAGAGAGAGAGAGAGAGAGAGAGAGAGAGAGAGAGAGAGAGAGAAATTTCTGTCTATTCAATAGGCTGATTTGCACTGGAATGTTCTTGGAACTGTATTCTATGGTTCCTGCCCTTTGATTTTTATGTTCCTTATCAAGGGTAGCCCCACCCTCCCCACCCATTATTCCTCAACTGCTATTGTGGACTGGAGCAAATATCTCATGGAAATAGGCCAGGGAAAATAAATGAGCATTTATTCTAAAACCAGCTAGATTTTAAAGTTTTAGTTCAACAAAACAGTAGGAAAGATGCTTGGTGACCACATTGTAGGAAGCATAGTGAGGTGTGATGTTAAGTGGTGATTTGCATCAGGGAGTCCTGAGGGGTTTGTACATCTACTTTGTCTAATTCGGGAGCCTGTGCCCAGATGTTCTGTAGTTGGACTCTAGCACCATGAATGACTGACTACCTTCTTTAGAGGGTGATCCTTGGGCTACTACAGCTGCCTTGCCCACATAACAAGCAGATTTCTAGAAGCACCTGAGAGTTTATATCTTCCTGCTGAAGCCTATAGCCCAGGACTGACGGTGTGTGTGTTTCTGAAAGCCTAGTTTCCTTATCTCCAAGTCAGTTGGATTCTTGGGTGTCATTCATATCCCCAAAGTGTTTTGCAGGGTGGATCATTGCCTGAAACTGCCATTTTGCTGAGTCCTTTTGTAATCTGTTCTGAGATCTCCATTCTTTTATAAGCTTTTATTGAGAACATCTAAAAATATAAATAATTCATATATTAATTCTTCTCTCAGGCTCAGCTTCCAAAAACCCAACCTAAAATGTGAGATAAAATGATATGGTTAAAAAAATAAATACACCATTTTAAATGGTTAAGCACATGTTCAGATCTCTGTTTGCAGAACTGATTTACTATGAAGCAGCAGTCAGATATCTAACTTTGACTCCCTATCTAGGATACAGAGATGATAATTATCCTGTGGTTTCTTGTAACCAATAAGGATTTCATCTCTACAGATCTATAACTATATCAAACAGGACTTGAAAAGCATAGCTCAGCCTTGCCTCATAGTATTTTCTATGGCACAAAATTCTATGCCCTATTCCACATAGTGGCTACTAGTCATATGTGCTTTTTAATTTTAAGTGTGGCTGGTATGACCATGAAACCAAAAGTTTGATTATTTAGATAAGTAATTGCATGTATCACAGGTCTGCCATTTTGAACAGCACCAGGTGATACTATCATAAAGACAACTTCTTCAGGGACTGGAGAGATGGCTCAGCAGTTAAGAGCACCGTCTGCTCTTCCAGAGGACCCGGGTTCGATTCCCAGCACCCACATGGCAGCTAACAACTGTCTGTAGTTCCAGTTCCAGGCAAACACCAAGGCAAATAAATAAATAAAGTTAAAAAAAAAGACAACTTCTTCAAAATTTACTGTGATCATATAAGGCATGGTTTTAGAAATCAGCATAAAAATATTAGGAACAAAGGAAAATAATGTCTACAACTTATTCTCAAATGGTCTTGAGAAACAGTGGTAAAATGCTAACTGCTAGAGAATCTGGGTGAAAGGTCTATTGGGATTTTTTTTTTTAAATGTACAACAAATTGTTTAAAAGAATCAAAATTTACACTGGTAAAATAAACTGGAGGAAAAAAAGGCATCCTCACACATATATTATTTAGAAGGATGAAGGAAATCATTAGCTAAGAGTAAACAAGTTACTTGAAATAGTGAAAATGTGCCTAAAATCTTTCTACCTTAACCTGCATGATCCCTTGCAATTTTATTTTGAAGATATTTCAAACAAGAAATCTTCTGGCTTGTGATTTCAGGATGTAGGAGATTGAGGCAGGAGGAACCTGAGTCTGAGGCTAGCCTGACCTGCCATAAGAAGATCCTATTAGATACATACACAAAATCTATTTCCTTCCTTCTTTCCTTCCTTCCTTCCTTCTTTCCTTTCCCCTTTCCCTCCTTCCTTTCGTCCCTCCCTCCCTTTCTCTCTCCCATCCTTTCTTTCTCAACTAGGATTAGCTATGTGACTTGCTTTGGCCAGTGGAATAGCAAAGATAGATGGATATGACCAACAAATACTTTGATACTTGCCTTTCTTGTTGCTCTCAGGCTCTTGAGGACTCTGCACCTACCTCTATGGGATCAAGCCTGGACAAGCCTGTTGGCAGACTAAAGATCATGTGCAGAGGGGCCTTGCCATGTCAGTCATGCCTCCAATCTTGGCTAAAATCCCAGATTAAAGATAAGGTCTCAGAGAGAAGATAATGGTTCTTGTAGCACAAAGGTAGCTGTATTTACATTATGCTAGTTGCTGTAACAAACAAATCCCAGATGCAGAAAGGCTCAGGGAAGTAGTTTCAGTTTTGGTTTACTTAAAGTCTACAACAAGTTTCAGTGAGTGAGTGGGCAGATGTAGTAAGCAGGATTCTTTTATCTGACAGATGTACTGTTTTCCACACTCTCTTTACTTACTTCACCTGCAGGGGAAAGGAAAAGAAGGAATGACATGTGTGGAGTTATACGGCCCTGACCACAAAGTAGCACACATCTTTTCCATACACATTGTTCAGTCACAGCTCAGTTATATGGCCATACCTCATTACATGGCTGCATGAGAACAAAGTATCTTTATTTTATTTTTTTATTCTGGTACAATATTTAGAGCATTTACTAGTGTTATGTGTCCATTGGTATGAACACATTTGTAATGTTGTGCAGTATCAGCATCATCCATCTCTATTACTTTCATACTGGAAAACTGAAATTCCTTGCTGAGTAAGCAATTGTTACCTAAGCCTATGTCGACTGTGCACTGATAAGTACTTTCTGGTGTATGACTTTGATAGCATCAACTACCCCTTGTATGTGAATCATACAAAGGTCATTTGGTGGCTAGCTAATTTTTCTTAGAATAATGTTCTCAAGGGTCATATATACTATAGCATAGGTTGGAATTTCATGGTTTTTTGTTGGTTCTTTCCTTTTTTTCATATTTTATAAAAAAAAGATTATTGCTAGGCAGTGATGCTATACACTTTCAATCCCACACTCCTGAGGCAGAGACAGGTGACTCTCTATGAGTTTGAGGCCAGCCTGGTCTACAAAGCGAGTTCCAGGACAGCCTGTTATGCAGAGAAACCCTGTCTCAAAACAAAAAACAAAGAACAAAAACAAAACCCCAAATAGATTGTTTTCTCATACAATACATCTTGATTATAGTTTCCTCTCTCTATTCCTTCCAGCTCCTCTCCCCGCCCCTCCCCTCCCCTCTCCTCTCCTCTTCTCCCCTCCC